>CAUYSK010059984.1:0-28246 GCA_963575035.1 Avahi laniger
GGCTGGAGTACAGTGGCATGATCATAGCTGACTGCAGCGTTGAACTCCTAGGCTCAAGCAATCCTCCTGCGTCAGTCTCCCAAGTTAGCTGGAATATGAGTGCACAGTACCACGCTGGCTAATTTTTTAATTTTTTGGGTAGAGATGGGGTCACTATGTTGCCCAGATTGGTCTCGAACTCCTGAGGTCAAGCAGTCCTCCTGTAATGGTTTTATTATAGGAGGATAACTTTTTGCTTAAAGCTTTTTAAACTAAAGCTTGTATTTTAAACTCTTTATTCTCTGTTTATTAATTGTGATTAGATACTTCTAGCAGAATCTATTGTTATTTTGTGATTTGTGGTCAAGGAAGTTTGATGAAGCCCAAATGCTATTTATTTGATTTTATGGAAATTAGGTAGTTTCAAAAGAGAACTTTCATGTGTAATGGTGATCAAATTCTGGGGAGATGGGTGGGATATGAAAGCACAGAATCAGATGCTGAAATATTTTTTCTTATTTCTAAATTTAAAACTTTCATAATTGGCATTTTCAGTTAGAATATTTAGCTGCTTACAATTTTTATCTTTGTGAGAGGTCATTATTTGTTAAACCATTGATAGGTTCTCATGGAGAACTGATATTGAAGAGAGATCCATTTAGTGGGATGTAATTTAAAAAATAAAAAAAGAATGAATCAAGAGCAAACCTCTAAATGCAAGTACCAGAAAAATTACAACACATCTCAGTGAATTTGCCAGTGGTAAGTTTGCATTTGATTTTACATGGTAATATGTTTTCGAATTATGTGGCATAGTGTCCTTGGAGTCTTATGTTTAGATGCACTTAATTATTCATTAGCAAATGTAGTTACTTTGTGTTTATTTAAGTTGTCATATTAAATTTTAACTAAGCATGTTTTCTTAAATAAGACATTTTCCATAGAGAAAAATAATCTGTAAATAATACAAGTTTCAGAAACATCTTTCTGAATTACAAATCTTATATGGTTATGCAGCTAATCCTTTTATACTGTATTTTAAAAATACAAATTTTAAAAGCATTTAATGCAAGGATAATATATCATGATAAAGAGAGGCTTAAATTAAGTATTTTGTTTGTAAGGTTGGTGTCCCTTAGGCTATCTCTATTTTTTAGTTGGTTGAAAAGAATTTATAAGTACACATTTGTTGATAGAAGAACACATAAATATATACATAAATGTGAAAGCCTTCCTTCTCATGACTCTTTTCTCTCTCAGCTCTTTGATAATCACTGTTAAAACCTCATTGGTATGTTTTCTTCCAGACTTTTTTTCTATACATATGCAGAAATTACTTTTACACATATACATATATTTTTCAAACAAAAAATGCTATACAAACTATTCTATAACTTGCTTCCCCCAACATTTAATTTTGAAAAATTTCAAACACATGTATTGAAAGAATTTTATAGTGTAACATATGAATACCCATCACTTAGATTCTGTACCAATATTTTACTGAACTTCATCACATACTCATCTATCCTGCTGTCCACTTATCAGTACTCTTTGCTATTTTTCTTTTGGATACATTTTAAAGTAAATCATAGATATCAGTACACTTCTCTTCTACATACTTCAGCATATATATATATGTATATATATTATATACACATCATAAACTAGAGTTCAATATTGGTTTACAGCTTTTTGTAAGGTAAATTTACATAGCATGAAATGCACTTAAGTGTACATATAAGTGTAATCCTAACTGTACATTTGCTGGGTTTTGACAAATTCATATACTTGTGTAACTCAAACTCCATATCAAGAGAGAGATCTTTATTAGCACCACAGAAAGTTCTCTCATGCCTCTTTCTAGTCTATCTTTATTTCCCCTCCCTCCAAAAAAACTACTGTTAAAATCCACTCCAAACCCTCATAGATTTTGCCAATGTAACTTGCTTTATTTACTCAACAGTATGTTATGAGTAGTCATATGCAGAGCTAGATATGCCTCCCTTTCTGCCTTTTTTTTTTTTTAGTTACAGTAGCTTGGAAATAGTTTACACTATGGATATAATTTATTTGATCATTCTCATCCCTCCATATGGACATTTAGGTTGTGCCACATTTTTGTGATTACAAAAAGTGTTGTATCCTTGTATATCCTTGTATGTACTTTTATATACTTGTACAGTCTCATGAGTACTTTTGCAGGTATTACTAAAAATAAAACTGCTGGGTAAAAGAGTTTTACATTTTGATACATACTGCCAAATTGCCCTCCCAAGATGATTATATCAATTTATGTACATACTGGTAATGTATGAGAGTCATATTTTCTATGCCCTCTCAATATTGGGTAGCATCTGTCTTTCTAAAAGTTTTTCAACACAATGGATGAAAAATATACAAGTTATTTCAGATTTTCCTAATCAGTAATGGTTAGCCATTGGATTTTTTTTCCTTTTGTGAATTGCCTCTTTATAGATTTACTTTGTATAACTCTTATCAATCATGTGTTGTAATATTTTTTCCAGGGATGCCTTGTCTTTTAACTTTGTTTTTCATGTGCTTTGGGCTTCAGAAATGTTGATTTTTATGTGGTGAAACATGGCTTATAGGTCTTGGTTGTGACGGCTTTCCTTATTCCAAGATTATAAAACCACTTGCTATTTTCTTCTAATAGTTTTCCTTTTAATAATATTTAGAAGAAAAAGAGAAATCATTGTGAATTGAGATGCCAGGAAAAATTTCATACGGAGAGTGAGATTCAAATTGGCGTTGAAGTGTGATAAATAGAGTAAGTGGTGTGGTAGGGACGTTTCAGACAGTAGGAATGTGTGATGGAATGTATTTTTCATGTTCATGGAACAGTAATAAGACCACTTTGGCTAGGTGGAGAATCAGATAAAACTGCAAGTTTAGAGATAAACATTTAGCTAGATATCTTGTTAACTATTTTAGCTAATCTTTATGATTTCCTAAAACTGCATGCCAACGTTACAGTTTTTTTTGTCATATAGTAGTTTTCAGTTATTTTCCTTTTATAATGACTTGAGTATTCTTCTTGAGGAAAAATACATGGTGCAATACAGTTGCCTGAAAAGACAAAAAAAAGGAAAAGTGGTATTCCATCGGAATAACTTGAACACTGTAAATATTTACTCAGTCTAGTTTATTAGAGCTGAATTATAATTTCTTTTTAAAAAGTTCATGCTGTAGTAATTTACATCATTATGAAGTTAGTCACTGCACTCAAGTATAGTTACCAGACAGCAGTCTTAAAAAATGTTGCAGTACCAGTATATCCACCTAGTTACATCAGAGTTTGAGTTATGAACTCACCATTTAATATACAGATTAATATGTCGGAATCTCTAGCTTTTTATAAATGCTAGACTGAGTAACAGCATTGTGTTTAGGTCGGTTGTTGCTCAGGGTGTGTAATAGTTTCTCTTCAGCCCTAAGACACGCCTGCTAGATATTAACTGAGTGGAGTGATCTTGCAACTCTACCAGTTACGCATTTGTAGTTGTAATCTGATTTGGAGCTCTTGGAAGACCACTGTTTTCTTCTCTACAACTCACTTTTAAGGATTATATGGCATTGATTTTTACTAATCAGGTATTTAAAAAATATTCAACATCTTATGTGTTCATTGTTTTATTTTTCTATCCTGTGCTCACTTTTCCTTGGGAATGTTTGTTCTTTTAGAACTTGTAATCCATGTATGTTTGCATCCAGGAGAAATGGACACATTCTAAATTATACTTTTCACTATGTAATATTTTCTGTTGTGAGGGATCTCTTCTAGTGATAAAGAAAAATTGGTTATTCTCTGGTAGGGAAGAATAAATATAAAATGCAAAAATGAATGAGTATTTGATAATTTTGCCACTTGTTTTGCTTGCTTGTATGCTTTTCTCTTTCTAATGTTAATAAATTTAGAACTCAGTAATGAAATTACTCTATTCTATTTAATTATTGGAATTCATATTCTGTTTTTAGTCCTAAATAGAACTGAAATATTAAAAGAAACGTACATGAAATTAATAATATTGAACATGTTGAGAGACAGAGCCTCCTGTCATTTACTTTAGCACTTGATTGTTGGCAAGACTGTAAAAAATTAACATTCTTTTAAATGTTTCTTTTTTTAGCTATGTAGATAGCTTTCCATTTGTATTTGAGTTCTAATTTTTAAAATAATGATACCTCGCAAATTAGATAGCTTGCTTTATCCTCTCTCACTTTCTTCACTTTAATGGTACTGATTGGTCTTTTAATTTTCTAATTAAAAGGTAAGGAAGTTCAACTTTTACTTTTTTAGGCCTTTTTCTATTTTAGAGTTTGTATGCAAGAACTAATTTGAACCATGTCTGATTTAAACTGTTGGGTGGGATTGTACTTGAGTTCTTATCTTTTTTTCTGCTGCCCCAATATTTACAGAATCTAGGGATGAGAGAATGGGAGTATTCATTTAAAATTAAGTATTCCTTATTCTCTTTTTCTTTGTTTCAGTAATTTTATAGCTTTGAAGAACATTGACAAGAGCCTCAGGGTACCATGATAAATTATTCTTAGAATGAAGTAGTCTGGGATATAAACTGAAAATATGGGAGTCATCCTTGACTTTTTCCTCTGTAACCCCTAATATCTAATCAATCAGAGAGACTCACTGGTTTAATTCTATTTCTTCAATTGGTCCTTTCTTCAAAATTAATTTTGGCTTTTATCTTCTCTTCCCTGATTTCTGTGTTTAATTTTATCCTCCACAACAGAGCTTCAATAATTTATATATTTAAAGTATAAATTTCATCATATTAATCCCCTGCTTCAATAGCTTTCCAGTGCTTAAGAATGAAGTCTTAGCATTCTAACATGGCATCTTTATGGTCTTCATGATAGAGTCTCGTATTTCTCATCACTCACTCTCCACAGAAAGCATTATGATTTGTGATGGCAATTTGTAATACTTCCCACAAGTTTTACTCTTGTGTACCTCCTGCTCTTTCTTCTGTTTGCAGTATTGTTGTCACTTTTCTTTGCTTGTATAACTTTTATTCATCTTTTAATACTGAACTCAGGTTTCATCTCTTACGGGAAGTCTTGCTTGAACCCTAATTTAACTAGTCCGCATTTCTGTGCCTCTGCTAATATCTTGTCCACGAATCTGGAACTTATTATATTAAACCTTAAACCTTTTTATGATTCTTTATCCCATTAGACCATTAGTTCCTTTAACCAAGGACCATGTCTTATAAATTGTTGTCTCTATAGTGTCTAGCAAGTGACTGGTATATAGTGGATGCTCAATGAATATTTGTTGAACTAAGGTCAACTCATTGCTGTAACGTTAAAGTCTTAGTGAAGTTCCATGGGCCAGTGGTTCTTAGATACCAGTTAGCTGTATCAGATACCTGGAGAGCATTTTAAAACATTTTATTGGTTTTTGAGCTTTATGAAGCTGAATAATGATTCAGTAGATCTGGAATGGAGTTTGGGGATATGTATTTTTAAAAACCTCCCCAGGTGATTCTGGTTTTCTTACAGATTTGAGAACCATTGTCCTAGTGTATTATTATGTTATACATTATATTTTATGTAAAAGGTGCCCTCTAGACCTTATACAGTAATTTCTTATTTAAGCTTTATAAGTTATATCTACTAAAGTATGGATATATTTTGTCACTTTTTTGGTACCATAAATATAGAAGTATCTTAACTCTTTTAAGTATCTCATTGGGAGATCTGTTGGCAGATGGCTAACACTCACCTGAGAAAAAGTATCATTTAAACAGGAGTCTTCTTGAATGGGTAGCAGTGAGATTGGTTGGGCTTCATTCTATGAATTTTAATACTTTTAGCAATTTGTAATTACTTTTCCCTTTTTGCAATTTTTCAAAATGATTTTTAAAATACTTTATCATGATTTAAAATTAAAGTGCACAGATCTTAAGTGTATGGCTCGGTGAATGTTTATATGTGTATACCCGTAAAGTACCACCAGGTCAAGAACATTTCTAGCCCCTAAAGGGTCTCTCGTATCCCTTTCCAGTTAATACACACCTCTCCCACCACAAGATAACCACTATTTTGACTTGTGCGATCATTAGTCTTAAGATTAAAGCTACTAAAATTTTTTATACATATTCTAGTGGACATATGTACTCATTTCTTTTGAATTTACACATGGAATTGCTGGGTTAAGGAAAAACTTGTGTTTTAACTACAGTAGATAATGCCAATTTATATTCTTGATAGCAATTCATAATGAAAAATTGAAATTAAATTATTTGAAACTTATGGTGATATTTGAATATCCTGAAAGTTCTCTTTGTTTTCCAACGTGTTTATTGTTTTTTAAAAAATCAAATATACAAAGAAAACCCAACAAATGTCTTTTTATAGTTGCCAGAAATGCAGTTTTGCTTTGATCCAATAATTTTTTTCTATGTCAGTAATTTTTTTCTGTTCCCCTTATCCTTAGGATCATCTTTCCTTGTGGGTTGGCAGGCAGTTATAGGACTGCAAAATGGGTCTCCGGATTCACTTTGTTGTTGACCCACATGGTTGGTGCTGCATGGGTTTGATTGTCTTTGTCTGGTTATACAATATTGTTATAATTCCCAAAATTGTCCTCTTTCCTCACTATGAAGAAGGACACATTCCAGGCATATTAATAATAAGTAAGTTTCTAGATCCTTATTTTCTTGTATAATTAAAGATTTTTCTCATTGTGAATGTTTTTGGAATATAGTGCCAGTACGATAACCTTCCTTTTAACATATTTGACATTTTGGTAGTGCTATTCACTTATTTGATAAATTATGGAAGTTTTAAAAAAGAGTGGCATTTATATATATGCAGAGTTAGATAAAAGTGATACGTCCATATTTATCTAACTGTACAAAACATATAAAGACCAGTTTGTTTTAAAAAAAGACACAATGGTGATAACTTGTGTGTCTGTGTGTATTTTTAATGTTTCTTTTGTGTACTTAATTGTAAATGTGGAAGTTTTGAGAATGGAGATGATACTGAGAAATGAGAATTTCGTGATACTAAAATTATTGATTATGAAGTTTTATGATAACACTTTGAACTTCTAGATAATTATTTTGTGTTATTGTCAATTGGTGATGGCTTGCTTATGATTAAAATACTTAGTCGACATGGTATCTTTTACATGTGCAGGGCATTTATGATTTTCGTGTATATTGCCTCATTTTGACCTCACAAGAGCTACGGGAAATAGTAATATAATCTCTGTTATACAAATGATAAAACTGACCAGTACCATGCAGTCAGACCTGGACTGAGCGCTCAGATTGTTTCCTTTTACATTTGCAGTGTGTTGTTTTTTATTCCCCCAACAAAATGCTTATATTCTTATTAATTAAGTAAAAAATATAGAATTATGGTGACTGAATTTGTTTCCCTTACAATTTTTTTTTCTGGCCATTAATTTTAAAATTCAAAATTTTCTAATTCTATGTTGTCAAATTAAGTATCTTAAGATCCATCAAAAGGGGCAATTGAACATCACTACTTCAGAGTAATTTTGAAGATAGCCAGTTAATGGAAAAGTTTAATTGCAGAAAATTTTTTAAAATGGTATTTTGATCCTTTCAAATATAATATATGTAGTAATTAAAAGGGAGCTCATTTATTTATACCATAATAATGGTATAAATGGGGAATCACTGTTAGTAAACAATCTGGTTTATAATAAGCTTATCAGTTATTTTCATGCAAAATAATGTCTTAAATTAGTGTGTTTAAGGTAGTCTTCTTGGCACTATTATTTGGTGAGTAAAATCAATTAGTGATTTAATTTTTCCATCTTATCTTTTGAAAATTATCCTGATGATGTTGATTAAAATGTACATTTTAAACTTTAAATATGCTTGTTGATAAACTGTTTTGAGGATAAATGACTAATTTATTTATTTTATTTATTTATTTTAAAGTATTCTATGGCATTGCCATATTTTGTCTGGTTGCCTTAGTGAGGGCCTCAATAACTGATCCAGGAAGACTCCCTGAGAACCCTAAGATCCCACATGGAGGTATGGTACTCTTCTGATTTATCAGTTTTGTTGATGTGAAAATTATTATCTTTATTAATATATTTTATTGCCTTAAATATATGTTATTAATAGTTATATATGTCATCTAGCACCACTTTTAAGTCTTTGCTCATGTGTTTCTTCTCTAGACTTCTCTGTTTAAAATTGCAGCCTCCCCTGACTTCCTGTCTCTTCTTTTCAGTTTACTTATTTTTTTTGTCTCCTACCTCCCATTCTACATTTATTATTTAAAAGCTCTGTGAAGGTGTAGATTTTTTGTTTTGCTTTCTTCATTTGTTCACTGTTGTATCCCTAGTGTCCAGAAGAATCTCTGTCATTTAGATGTTCAGTAAGTATTTGTTGAATGATATACAATTATCTGAGAAATTATATTTTTACTTAACAAAGGGATTTTCTTGATGTTGCCACTTACCTCATTATGTTGTAAATGTAACATTGCTTGGAGTAAATATTTCTAATATTATGGATATTATTGCCTATTATTTGTCCAAGTTCTAACAATTCAATGAATAATTTGAAAACCTTTTACTCTGGTGTCAGTTGAAGGTGATTTTTGATCCCCCTACTGCATGATAACCATTCAAACTACAAAAATGAATTGAAAATACATTGCTTATTTTATTACATATTAGATACAGTACAACCTCATTTGTCTTCTTTCCGCTTTGAGTCTTACTTTTTGACTATTTGCCACAAAAGCTTTGAGAACTCTGCATTTTCTTCTAGTAAGAAATTTGTATGTCTGTGAAGTACATTATACTAATAGAACTAGAATACTTTTTATAATAATTTAGTGGCTTCCAAATTTGCTACATGTTAGAATCACCTGGGGGGCTTTCAAAAATCTGAATGTTCAGGTCCAAGGCACACCCCAAATTAATTAAATCAGAATGCCTGGGGGATAGGAGCCAGGTATCAGTATTTTTGAAAGAACCCAGGTGATTCCAGTTTTTAGCAAAGTTTGGGAGTCAATGCAGTAATACCTTATGAAATTTGATTAAGTGACAAGTCACTTATAGAGCCTTTCTTAAATCCTGATTGTTGTGTTTCAAGACCCATCATTTAAGGATCTTTGGCCCTGAAAATTTAGAGATTAAATGGTGAATAAAAGTGATGTTTATGTAGCTATAGAAGTTTTTGAACACTATATTGAATATTTAGTTTTTATTAACAAAAACAGTAGCATTGTCACTTAGTAGTTTGTGTGGGTGTGTGTGTGTGTCTGACTGTCTGTCTTGAGGCAGGGATGGGGCTGGGGAGGTTGGCACTCTGCTGTCTGTACAGAATCCCTCTTCTTCCCAATTGTCCTAGCCAAAAGCTTTCTAAAATACTGCATGCATGTGTTATCTACTTGAACTATAAAGTCCAGTGGCTCCAAAAAATCAAAGAAGCAGGTTTTTCTAACTCAGGACCCATTTCTGTTGAACTCTTTAATTTGCAGTGGTCAAACACTCAAATGTCTGCATGCTGTAGACACTGCAAATCGGTGAGAGGGGCCAGGTTGGACTCTACTCAACTGCAGTGAAGTTGTCATACCATTAGATTGTTAGATCTTAAAAATTTTAAAGAGAAAACAGGGAATCCCAAAATTTATGAGGAAGTTTATGATTTTAAAAAAAGTTGGCAACTAATTTAAAATATTAAAAACATTGTGAGTACCAAATAAATTAAATCTGCAGGCCAAATTGAATCCATGTCCAATGTCTTACTTTTAGTTTGTGGACTGTAGTGATGGAGGACACCATGGCATCTTGCTGACTGAATGTCTGTATACTATCTTATCTCAGTTGTCATGTGGCCTGTATTTTTTCACTGATTCCCAGAAACTTCCCTTTTGCCCAGTCGAAAAAGATACATTTATTTATCATATTTTAATGTTTCTCCAAAGTCTTTTGGTATTTCATATTATATGACCCTCATATTTATTTTATGAGGTAGGTAGGCTGGGTAGTCAAGCATGTAGATTGTCCTTCCTGGATTGTACAGCTGGTTGTTATAGAGCTGGTGTGAGACCCAGAAGACCCAGATTCTTGTCTCCCTCATCTTTTTACCGTGGATCTATATACAGATTATTAATTTCAGCTCTTTATTCACCTTTGCTGTGATTCTGGGGAAAATTTAAGTCTTCATGTACTTTTTGGTGTTGGTTACTTGATTCTTTTGTAAATATGATTTTAACTTAATAAAAAAAATTTTAACAGTGAAAAGTAATATAGCATAACTAAAGAATCAAAACTATAGAATAGTGCCATGTATTCAGAAATGTTTGAAGGTTAAACAGTTTCATATATTTGAATTCTTCAGAAAAGGAAACTTAAAGTCCTAATATGTTTATGATTTTAACCATTTTTATTGAATTACTCTGACATATTTTACATGCTTTTGTTTTTTGTTTAAACAGAATGACTTTAGTAGGTATGTTACCCACTAAATATGAGACAATTTGAGTATAAGAGAATATTCCATTTTACCATAAGAAGATCCCCAGAATTTAATTTTATAAACTTTTGGGCATGTAGATGAAATAGTCAAATGAAATCATTATGTGTTTATATTATTTGAATTATTCACATGCATATTTGAAATAACAAATATAAAATAATGCCTTAAGTTAGAAATATTACTCTTTAATCACTTTCACATTTTATGAAATGATTTTATTCATGCATTTAACTTTTTTAAAAAACTGCTTTATTGAGTATAATTTACATGCCATATAATTTACCCATTTAAAGTGCATAATTCAGTGGCTTTTAGTATATTCACAGAGTTGTGCAGCCATCACCACAATCAGCTTTAGAACCTTTTTTATCAAGTTCCTGATTTGCACGTTTGACATGGTGTTTTTTGTCATTACTAGAGTCATTTTTTGACACAGTGTTACAGAGCAAAATCTTCTTTCTAATTTTTTAAAAAATATAGCATGTTTTGATGCTATCCTCAAAATTTTACCCAGCTGTAAGGATGTATGAGCTATTAATGATCAGGATAATGTATTCACTTATAGTTTTGCTTTTTTCTTCCCTTTTGTATTGTTTTTCTAAGGGTGATCTGTAAGAGACTTGCTGACATTTATTTCCTACATTGATAACTGATTAGGTCAGGGAACCTCTGTTAGGACCCAAACCTTGTATTGATTTGGTAGTTTTGAGTAATAGTTATCTCTCCAAAATATTACTTTGTGACTTAAAATATATTAATTCAGAAAGGGCCCCTGAAAATGTTAGTCTTTTAATAGACTCAAATAGAGAGCGATTCCTTGTTTTTGAGGGATAAACAAAACCAACCCAAGCATTGCTTTGTATACATTCAGACATTTACAGCATTATTAAAGGTCCAGATTAAACAATGTGATACTATTTACTCACCTTAAAGAGCCTCAATTGTTTATAGAGTTTGTCTTTTTAATTTATTTTGTTTTATGTTTTGATTTTTCTATCCCTTAAAAATATATGTGTTAGCTTTTAATTTTTCTATAGCTATCATGCATTATCAGTTGAATTCTCTTTCCCATAGGCTTTTATTTTACTAGATGGCTAGTACAAAAGTAGGTAGGTAATCATCAAAAAACAGAATCTATCAGTCACCAAGATCCTCTTTGGATATGAATAAACCCTGAAGAAGAAAAGGAAAAAGACTAAAATACTTTATAGATACATAGGTTATGTAAAGATGGATGGATTTTTTTTCCTTGCTACAAAAGACAACACATTGTAGATGATTAATTACATTTATAGAATTTTACAATAGTGATTTTTTTCCTTGTGCCCTGAACACATAGCGACATGTGTGTGAAACTGAGTTTTTCTAGGTATTTCTCATCTTAGAAACTTATGTAGTATCTTCACTTTAGCTAAAGAAATGGTTTAAGCTCTTTCTTTAAACAAATTTATGTTCCAGGCCACAGACTGGCAAACTCTTCTTTACTGTAAAGGCCTGATAGTAAATGTTTTCAGCTTTATGGGCCTTACAGCCTCTGTCACAACTCCTCAGCTCTTTCATTGCAGCACAACAGCAGCCACAGACAATATGCAAATGAGTGGGCATAACAAATGAAACTTTGTTTATGGATACTGAAATCTGAATTTCATCTGATTTTTACATGTCACAAATTATTATTTTTTTTAATCACTTAAAATTGTAAAAATTATTCTTAGCTTTGAGATCATACAAAAACAGGTGGTGGACTGGATTTGCCTACAGACTATAGTTTGCCAATCTGTGGTCTAGACTGCAGAATTATAGGCTTTCTCCAAATGCTCTCTTCTGAGGATACAACATTTTAGGTATGAAATGAATTTATTCTCTAGAATATAATGAATATGCTTAAATTAGTCCCTTATATTTTAAGGGACTAATTTACAAACATAAAGTTTTTATGTTGCCTTTGAGCAAAAATTGGCTCATTGTGGAGAGTCTCCTACCTATCTGTATTCATGGAGATGTATTAATTCAAAGTTTTAACATTGAGATGTTTGGAAGCATTGACTAAGTGGACAAAAAATGACATGCTTGTGATATCATAATATGCTACATATTAAATGAGTTTTCATTTCAATTACAGTTAAATAATACTAGTTTAATTGTATCTAAATTAAGCTAATATTGTTGTTTTCTCATGAGTTTTCGTTGAAATAAGAACTGTAAGACATAAAAGAGGATTTTCTTTTAAAATGAGATTTCAAGTGTAAAAGATAATTTCTCAACTTCCATATTGTTAGAACAATTAATTTGATGTAGGTTTCTTCAGAGAAATTTAGAGCAGAATGTTTTTCTAACTTTACTGTATAAAATTCCGGTATGTTGATGTTACTCCTCCTATTTTAAACTAAAATAATAGAATTCAAATAGGACATCTTTTCAGAAAATCGAACTCTACCTACCATTATCTTCTTTACATTTATTTAGAATCTTTCATTGTTTTTTATTTTAAACTTTTCCTAGTTCAGCAAGTATTAGTGACTACCTGCTGTGTGCTAGGGTCCCATTCTGAATATAATATTCATTCTGAATGTAGGAGTTAGATTAATCTTACTATGCTCATACTTTTAGTGAGGTTATGGGGTAGTTTAAACATAAGTGATAAAAATTTAAGAATTTTGTAGAAGTAAAATTCAATATCAACAAATATTAAAAATATATATTTTGTATAATAAAGCAATTGTCTTGGAAGATGATGCACAGTTTTTCTGGGTTCGATTAGAGCAATTTATAAAGAAAAGAAATGCCTTTTCTCTTATGCAGACTTCATGCTATCAGCACAGAACTTAATTGTGTGCTTTTTCACTACAGTCCAGAGGGAATTGCTTCTGGTAGTAGTTCATAATTTTGTAAAGAACTCCGTAATTTCCATTAAATAATAAAGCTCTTATCACCTTCTTCATTACTAAAACTATTCTGATACCTCTTAAGCCCACGTGCCATCCTTCTTCCACCTGCTCCTATGCATGTTCCAAATGAATCTATTGATATTTTAAAAATTAAATGGTTTAGGAAAACCAGGACTCAGCATCATTTCTTCTTTAGAGCCTTTAGAAAATAAAATTTCTAGAAATTAATTGGTTTACATAAAATTATGTTTTAATAAAATAACTTGATTGGACTTTAGGATTTTGTCATTGGATTTTACTTATATTCTAGAAATATGTCCAAAGCCCAAATACATTGTTTTTTATCCCTTACTTTGACTATAAAAATAGTGTTTTATTTTTATAGTGTTTAAAATTACAAAAACACAAAATAAGACATACATAAAATAGAACAGCAACATTTATGCCAAACACGTTTACACTGGAGGCTTAGAAGAAAAATCTCTTAAGAGATACATACTGAAGACTTCCTATAAAAATCTTCTAAATATTTGTTGCTGAATTTTAGTGTTATTCTTTTGCTTTCATTAAATGGATTTTAATTTCCTTCTCTAGAAAGGGAGTTTTGGGAATTGTGTAACAAGTGTAATTTGATGAGACCAAAGCGTTCCCATCACTGCAGCCGCTGTGGCCACTGTGTGAGGAGAATGGATCACCACTGTCCATGGTAAGAAAAGAAAAGAATAATTCACTTTTAGCAAAAAAAAAAAAAAAAAAAAAAGTAGTAAAAGGGAAGTGAATCTTAGGACTTAGCTGTAGACAAAAGTTATATTAAAGTTACACAGTTTTAAAAAAAATCTTAAGGATATCTTTATTTGATCATATAGTTCTATTAATGCTCAAAGTCATTTTTCCACAGAAGTCCTATCTTTTGTAACAAGGAGAGATTTGAGCAGAAAACTAAGAATTAACATGCAACCATATATACAAAAGGACTAAAGTGCTTGTTTTAAATGAGGCAATGTACGTAAAGCATTTAGTACAGTATCTGACAAGTAGGAAGAACTTAAATAGTAGCTGTTTCTAGTCATGATAAACCATATACATCCAAGTGTTTCCATCCCCTTTCTATGTGTTTAATTAATAACACACTTCAGATACCCTGAGAAGCCCTATGTTACCCCTTAAGCCTTTTAAAGTATTATGTATTGGATATATGTATTAGCATTATACACATGTTGGATGTATATAAATGATAATTTGCTGATTCTGCTGAACTTTCAACATTTTTGGTCAATAGGGGGCTCTCTTGTAATATTAAAGAAAGTGTTCAGTTGAGAAATAGAATTTTGAAAACAAATGCTGTGAGAATTCTGTATTGTAACTCAGTTCAAAGCTGTCACAAAAATCTGTGAAGAAGATATTGTATTTAATTCTGTTTTCCTAGCATTGGATCTCCGCATAAATATTTAAACTGGTATAGTATAGCACTTTATAAACAGATCTGTATACATATATAGAGTATTTGTACACACATATATGCATATATACAAAGTTAACAGCATAATAGGCTTCTTAACACATTGACTGCCACAATAGAAAAAAAAAATTTTTTTCTTTGGGGCCACAGTGTTTTATTTACAAAAATAGAATAAAAACTTTGAAAACAAAATGATTCTTTCCAATTTAATGAAAAAATTTTTTTAAATTTTCTATGCATGAGTTATATGCAATTAAATCAATTAAATTGTCAATATTAATTGTAACAATAAGGATATCAACAAGTAAGATTTTCACAAACCAATTGCAAGGTTTTGCCCAGGGGGCCAGCCATCACATAATAGGTACGCTACAGCATGACAGTGTAAGTTGCCTGTGCACCACACAGCTCCCAAGGTAAAGAGAATATGTGAGTTACATATGCTTCATGAGGCCCTAGGCTCAAAACTAGTGTGAGTTAAATACAACTAACCTGGCAGTTAATGTGTTAAATTTATAACTGTATTTATCTAAAGTTGACTCAGGAGTTAGCTTTGTCTTATAGTGCTAATCAATTTAGAGTTTCCTTAATTTTTGATAACTTATTTTGATAGCACATCTAATTACTAAACTTTTAGGGAAATTTGGTTTTGACTATAAACTGATGATTTAAATATAAGGTAATTTCCTGAGATTAGGAAAAAATAAGAGCACCTTAGATAAAAGCACTTTGTTACTATATAAAAATTTAAAAATTGTCTAAGACTGTCAACAAGACAGGATAGTATATGACATAGAGTTGGTGTTCAAAAAATGTGCCTTGCATTTAAACAGATTAATTCCTAAGTAATTTTCTAAAGCTCAGTGATCTGTTTGCCATCACAGTAGTAATACAGTTTAAAAAGCTAGATAAAACATGTATTCAGATAAATGGTAATCACACTGAAAAACTTAATTTTAAGCACTTTTTGTAGTAGTGTTTTTGAGTAACTAAAAATATAAATGTTCATGGTACAATTGGATATTTATGCTTCCTTTCAATAGTTTAAAATTAAAAAAAACCAGTCAACTAGGAAATGTTTCTGTAGAAATTAGTGATATTTGTTTATTTTTAAGGGATACTGACTAACTTGTTGGTGACCAAAGAGAGTGCTGTTTAACCTAACTTCTAACACTGCGGTGATTTATCTGTTTCTAGGATTTCACAATTTTAATCAACTTTTCAGAATATTGGTAGGAGGCAAGGGGAAGTAGAAAAGATTAGAGTATCATAAAGGCGGGTAGATAAGGTACCTAAATAGATTTAGAAATTTTCATGAATGAATTCCCTGATAGAGCACTTCTGAGATGTTCAGAGAGTAAGGGAAATATACAGTGTAAATTGTAAGCAAGGAGAATTTTGATGTTTTGAGAAACTGCATTATCTTAACTGCCTAACAGCTTTAGATTTAGAGGTTAATTCTCAGATTGCCTCCAAGTTTTCTATATTTCTTGCTCTGATCATTCTTTCTAAGTAGTTTAAATGTTACGAAAATAACTCTTACATGTAGATTGAGTACCTTAGTGCTTCTTAAAGCTCTCTGGTTAAGAAGAATGCTGTGATCAGAGCAATTGTTTCTCAAACTTTTTGGGGACAGGAAGGATGGGACAAGAATAAGCCATCTTTCAAGTTACAGCTGTTAAAAAGCATTTTTGAATGCATATGTAAGCACCCTTCTCTTATAGCCCTGCTTGCAGATAACAAAACACAGTAAAATTTTCTTGTTTGCAAAGCATGTGCTCATGAGTATAAGAAATGCCTCCACAAGGTTTTTCATTTCAGTCCTATGTTTGACTTTGATGACATACCTTAAAAAGAACAATTTTAAATTAGAACTGGAATGTGTTATATCTTTTTTTTTTTTTAGTGATGGTATAATGCTATTTTGAAATGAAAACATTTGTGCAAGGTAATTTGTAGTTTTGAGCTAGGGTTTTCTGCTGGAATTTAAAATACTTTGAAAATTTGGATATAACAAATTAGAACAATAAAATATTCTGCTTAAATTACCCTTAAAAATTTTTGGATTATAGCATTAATCCTTTTCCCTGGAGTTTGCTGTTGTATTGGTGGAAGTATGGCTCTAAGTATTTGTAAATGCTTTTGAATACATTTTTATTTTCAGCAACCGGGGATTTTTGTAGTAAAAAAAAGAATTGCAAAGGCTTAGGAGTTACATTAGAGTGGCAAGTTTAAGCTATTTTACTTTAGAGCATTCAAATTGGTCTTCCCAGGTCGAATGCTGAAATGGAAGAGTAATATACAGGAAAAGAGCTCTCTTGGACCCATCTTTGCTAACTGTGTGTACTCTGGCTAGTAGCTTACCTCCTTTGTTTCTGTTTCCGTATCAATGAGACAAGGAGACTACCATCTGCTCTTCCTGCCTAACCCGGTTGAGGTTGTCGTGAGTTGAAGGGGGATCATATAGGTGGACTTCCTTTGTAAAGTAATGCTATACAAATACAAGATGATATATTTATATTTTTGCAGTTTTCTTTTAGGTTTGAGCAGCTTTAGGGTACCTCCATGAAGTTAAGCATATTTGAAGTTATTTGTATTTATTTTTTGTCTTATGGATCCTGAAATGAACATCTTATTAACATTTAAAATATTGTTTCTTTTTCATTTTTTTCTTCAGGATTAACAATTGTGTTGGTGAAGATAATCATTGGCTTTTTCTGCAGTTGTGTTTCTACACTGAACTTCTTACTTCCTACGCACTGATGTTTTCTTTCTGCCACTATTATTATTTTCTTCCACTAAAAAAGCGTAATTTGGTAAGAAATGTTTATATGCACTAATGTTAGAGCAGCTGTAGCAATAGTTATCAACATGTGATTTTTTTTAAGTGCAGAAGATTAAAAACAAAAACAACAAAAATATACCCCCAAATTGGTGAATTTTAAAATATATTGGGATTTTGAGAAAGTAGACCCTAGTCTGACATTCCCTTTTAACCAAATCCATTTATGATTATTTATTAATGGATTTCTTTAGAAATCAACATATTCAATCTTTCAATTTGTGTGTCTTGGTTTAAAAATATCTAAAATAATGAAAACAAAGGTAAAATGTTAACTTCTTATTTTTCTGGAATAAAAACATACAATTAGTTTAATTTTTAAAGGCTCTCAAAGGAGCAGTAATGTTCTTGAGAAAGAGGAATTTTTCCCTTTTGACTTTTAACAATAATGATAAGATGAATTAGCAGGATGCTTTAAAAAGTCATCCTTATGTATACACTATTTGAGGCAGTGTTTTCCCATTTTGTAGAAGAACTGCGGTAGATGTTAAGACTTGCCCAAAATGGTGATGGTGGTGGTGGTGATAATAGCATCAAATAGAATTTTTGATTCCTTGACTATATGTCAACGCTGTACTACGGGCATCTCATTTTCGTTCTCACTTTAATGCCCACAACAACCACGTGAGGTAGGTATGATTCTCCCCTCCACCTCATTTTTATAAATGGGGAAATAGAGACTAATAGAAGTT
Source organism: Avahi laniger (assembly GCA_963575035.1). NCBI lineage: Eukaryota > Metazoa > Chordata > Mammalia > Primates > Indriidae > Avahi > Avahi laniger. Next base: position 18,387 of record CAUYSK010059984.1, read on the forward strand.
AAGTAAGGTACTGAAGGCAAAAAGCTAGGAAGTGATTATTCAACTGGTTTTAGTTGTAGAGCTGCGGTTTCAAGCTGATTTTGTATGTGTTTTGACAATTATCTTTTCCACTTTATTTGGACTTGGATTATGTTTTTTAAAATACTCTGTGCGTGTGTGTGCGCGAGAATGTGCAAGTATCCATACGAGGATGCAAGGTGGGGGTTAGGGGAGAAAGAATAATACCCCTGATGTGGAAGGGAATTTTTCTTTCCTATTGACACCAATTTATACTGTTTAAATATTTTATATTTAAAAAAATAAATTCAGTGGTGGTACATACAGTTAAAGTTTGAGATGAGAGAAAGTGAAAAAAGTCTTTAATTTCTATCTATGTATTTAGATTTTTTTTAGTATACATAATCATTTTGATTAATTGAAAGAGGATATTTGCTATTGCTTGGCTAAATATTAGTGGGGCTTTGTAGTGATTATGTTTACTGAGCAATTAAAATTAGATACTAATAACTGAAAAAAGTTCCAAAGGGAGAATTTTATTAATAAATGTAGGTATTTAACATTTTCATGCTGAGAATATAGTGCATGCTAGTACTACAGTTTTAGAAATATTTTATCTTATTCATAGATTTAATTGGTATTATAGTTAGAACATGTGAAAGATTGTACATATTTCCCAGAGTAACCTGTTTCAAATAAGTGAGCCTAGTAAGAAAAGCATGAAAATAAAATTGCTTGGTAGGACTAAGGTCATATTTTTTTAAAAAGTGAGAAAGAAAGAAAATTTAGTGGTCTTAATGAAAAACTAACAGAGGCTGTCTAAGAGGGAATGCATTGTAGTGTAGTGCAGGGATTGGCAAACTATGGGCCTTGGGTTAAATTTAGACCTCTACCTGTTTTTGCTAATAAAGTTTTATTGGAAAACAGCTATTCTCATTTATTTCTGTATTGTCCATGGCTGCTTTTGCGCTACAACAGCAGAGTTGAGTAGTTGTGACAGAGACTATATGGTTTGCAAAGCCTAAAATATTAACTGTCTTGCTTTTTACGTTAAGTTGCCAACGTCTGGTAGTGGAAAGATCTTGGCTTTGTAAACAGACGCACCTAGGATCAAAGCCCAACTTTTCTTATTACATGTATAACTTTTGGCACATTGTTTAATCTCTCTGAGTTGTAATTTCTTCTCCTAAAATGTGATTAGTAATGAGATCGAATGAGATAATATATGTAAAAGTACCTGGTATATGATAGAGATTGAACTTATATTTGATTTTAGTGAAAGCTCTCAGAAGAAGGGAACAATTTTCTTTGGCCTATTAATTTTATGAAAAATTTACAGACCATTTTAGAGTAACTGTTTATTACCGTTTATTATAAGGATGTAATGATAATACTTAACTGAAGGATTAAGACATTTGAAATTACAAACTGATTTGCCTCTCCAAATGAATGGTAGAAACTGGAGATATTAATGGCAATTAGAGAAAGAATCACTTTTTTAATGGAGAAACTGATTATAGGTTATATTTGAATATATGTACACTCTCTAAATATATATACTATAGTGTGTGTATATATATATGTGTGTGTGTGTACACATATATATATATATATATATATCATACTGAATGTTGAAAAAAGACCAGTGTAGAAAAAGTATATTAAGAGATTAAAAATACTAGGAAGAAAATATATAAAAAGTGAGTACAAGTTGAATTTTGAAAAGTCAAATGAGATTTTCTGCAGAACAATCAATTGTAGAAGTAATGCAAGTGATTTTCTTGTAATCTTCATAGTATGTTAGTCAATAATATTACCAAATGAAAAATAATTAGTTCATATTTGTTATAATAAAGCTACTTTAGTAAATTATAACAGTTCTAGGGATCTGATAGAGTTATTTATGTCTGGTAATGCTGAACAGTAATTGTTCTTTTAGCCTGTTAAGCCTTATAGTATCTTTGTTGTGTTAAGTGGGGTGCTTTTATAATTACCATCATATTAGGGGTGATGAATGGGGAACTAAAGGGGTTATATTGTGATATTTCCAAAATCATTTTGCATCCTATTGAGGAATCCAATATTTTTTAATCCTGTTTAAAAATATATTCTCTGAATGAATGAAGTGATTTATATACATTATCAAGTCAAATATATGGAGAAGAGGGCTTTACCATAATGTTTCTCAATATAAGAAAAGACAATTTTGTTATACAAATTTAAATACATAAAACCAAAAGTTTATTAGCAGTGTTTTTCTTAAATTTACGGAATAAAGCTAAATTCTAGGACTAGAATTATAACTAAAATTGTAGAAAGTATTTTATAATTTATATAGCCCCAGATATTACAGGGATCTGAAGCAAATGAATGTTCGGCTCTCAGTATACATTGAAATGAACTCTAGTCATTTCATTGATTTAGATATTGAGAATTTGCAGCTGTGTTACTGGGGTGCATACAAACTTAGAATTGTTACATCTGTATAGTGGATTGACACTTGTATTATAAAATATACCTCTTTATTCATAATAATGATTTTTGCCTTATAGTGGTTTTTTTTTTTTTTCCCTGTTATTAGTTTAGCTGTATTAGCTGTCTTTTGGTTAGTGTTTTCATGGTATATCTTTTTCTATCTTTTTCCTTTCAACCTTTCTTGGTTCTGATGTCTCAGTGTGTCTTGTAGACAGCAGATATTTTATTGTTTTTTCCCCAACAAATCTAATAATCTTTGTTTTTTAATTTGAAATATTTAGTCCATTTTTTATTTAGTGTAACTGGTATTAATTATATTGTCTATTTATTTTCTATTTAACCATTCTGTCCTTTGCTCCCATTTTTCTCTTTTTGTTGCCTGTTTTGGAATTTTCAATTTAAAAAAAATTCCAGTTTTTCCCTTCCGATGGCTTTTTCTTTTACTCTTCCTTTTATAGTTTTTCCAAAAATGAAAACATTCTTGATTGTTTTTGTAGTCTAATGTAAGTTAGTACTTTCATCATTGCCCATCTAATGAATTCAGTGGCCTTAGAATACGTATTGCCCTACCATCATCATCTTTGGTATTGTGGGGTATGAAATAGATGCAGAACTAAATCACATGACAAGAAGACATTATTGTTGCTTGTACATTATGTGTGGTAGTATTATATATGTTATATGTTATATATATACGGTCAATATTCATTTTGAGTTATCCATATATAATTGCTTTTCCTAGTCCTTTATGTCTTCGTAAATTTTTAAGCCTTCTCTGGGCTTACTTTTTTTCCTGCCTTTTAGTATAAATCTGTTGAACAAATTCTCCCATTTTGATTCACCTAAAAATGTTTTTTATTAATATTTCCTAATTTTTGAAGGATTTATTGCTTGACATAGAATTATAGGTTGGCATTTACTCTTTCAGTTTTGAAAAGATGTTATTCCATTGTCTTATGGTTTCCATCATTTCTGTTATAAAATCAGTTGTTGGTCTTATTGTTACTCCATTGAAATGTGTGGTTTTCTCTGGCTGCTTTTACGGTTTTTTTTTTGGTCTTTGTATTTTAGCAGTTATTCTGTGATTCTGTGATGTGATTTGGTGGTGTTTTCTTTGCATTTTTCCTGTTGGAGAGTTTCTGTAACGTCTTGAATCTGTGACCTAATGTCATTCTTAAATTATGGAAATTTCTTGGCCTGTATCACTTCAAATATTACTTGTACCCAACTTTTTATCTTGTAGTTCTGAGATTCTAATTATGTGTACATGAGGTCTCATCATGCTGCATATGTTTTGCATTCTTTTCTTCATTTCCTTCTTTTCTTTTTTCCCTCTGTGCTTCAGTCTGGATATTTTCTATTGACCTATCTTCTGATTGACTAATCAGATCCTGTGCTCCAATCTACTGTTAAACTCTTTTATTGAGTTCTTAATTCATTTATTTTATTTTTCACTTTTAGAATTTCCATCTGTTTTTTTTTTTTTTCATAGATCACTTCTCTGGTGAAATTCTCTATTTTGTTTATCTATTTTCATGAACATTTTAATCAAAGTTATGTTAATGTGTACATCTGATAACTTCAATTTTGAGATCTCCTTGTGCATCTATTTCTGTTGACTTATTTCTCTCTCTCAGTTTCTAAATATTTTACTCTGTCTTCCAACATGCCTGATAAGTTTTTATTGCATACAGGCCATTTTATACGACAAATTATAGAAAATCTGCTTGATATGTTTGTTTCTTCTCCATATGTGATTTGCTCTTTTTTTTTGGACAACACAGGAGAAGGCTCATCTTGATTCAACCAAGGGTTTGTATAACAAGAGTATTTCTGGGCTAAATGACAGAAGATTGGTTTTAATATAGCAGTTCTTTGGAGAATTTATTGCACTTATAGATATTTTGTAAGGATTTATGGTTGCTGGATTTGTCTTCGTGAAGGACTAGTTTTAGTTTGCCTTTTCTCCTACAGTGTGGTCCTTCAGGGATCTCATCTGAAAAACTGAGGTATTAAATGTGGATTGTACTATCCAGTTATTGTTTAGCTGCCCCTGTGAGATTGTAGGATGCTCTGAACATCGAGTTCTACTTGGCCTTTCATCTAGTACTGCTTATGAATTGGCAGGTACCTTAAGGTAAAAAGTAGTGTAGAATGTAGGGCTCACCTTAATGCATTTCTGCTTTCTGAGATCTTGGCCTTTTAAGTTCTGGATAGTTTGGCTACTTTCCAGTATCTTCAAACAGCTGTTTACTTATTAATTAATTGGATTTTATCTGGCTTTTAATAGTGTTCTTGGTGAGAGGGTTGATCTCATACAAACCGTTCCCTCATAGGTGTCAATGGCAATAGCATTTTGTTTCAAAATTTCTTCCCAGGTGATTCTAATCATTGCTGCCTAATTGTATAACTCCAGGAGGCAAGACTCACATCACAGTCTGTGTAGGTGGTATCCTGTGGAGTTGTGCAATGCAAAACTCCTGTGGCCATCAGGTTTGAGAATTGCTGTGCTGTAGGAAATGAGGCTCATGGTGGACTTTATAGGTTAGGTGGAGATTAACCAAACGAAGAGATGAAGGAAGTCATTGCTGGATAAGAAAACAACAAAAGGCTTGAGGCAGCAATTGAAATAATTGGTTTTAAGGTCAAATCTATTATAAAATTCCAACTGTATAGCAAATATTTCTAAGAGTAAATAGTAAAACATTGTTCTTACTATAGCAGTTCTTTTGAAGGTGGCATTGTTGTGTTTTTCTTTATAAAGATAGAAAAATTTACCAATAATTTCAGTACAAAAGTCATCATTATTACCATTGACATTTAAAAAATATTTTACAGTGGAATATTCTTCAAACAATCCTGCCTCAATCAATGTTTTTTTTTATGAGTCCTTCCCTGTGTTTCTTTGATTTTTCTCTAAAACAAAAAAATAAACAAGTATATCTAACTCTTGATTATGTGTATAAAGCTGGCTAGATGGTGTCAGAAACCTCATTCATTCACTTTGTTAATGTTTCTATTATTTAGGATATGGAATAAGATCCCCAAACATCCCTAACTATCTTTGGAAATGGTATTAATGATTACTGTGCATCTTTCTTGTGGGATTAATGACACAGTTAAAGAATGACATGGTCTTTGACCTTGTGTTCTGTCAGTCACACTGAAGTAAAAGCTTTAGTGTGCATTTTCTTTATACCCTTTCAGGTAGATAGATGGCAGCATAGTATCTTTTCTAGCCCATCTTTAAATTCCAGAACTGAGTGCTGATTCTCTGAGTCTGAAAAGAAAGTGTTAACTTTCTTGTTTTTCTTTTTTGATTTTTAAGATGAAAGTGTTTATTCATTAAACAAAAGAGAAAAACAGGTTGCCCTTTGACCATTGCTATAATGGTACTTAACCTATATTCAGTAGAAAACTGGTATGTTATTGTTATGCTTACAGGGGAGAGTTGAGAGAAAGCAGGGTTGTCACAAATTCGGGGAAGTGAACAGATTGGGAACCTGATTTTCTTCCATTTCACTCTTCTCCTTCCCTTCTGCTTTCAGGAGAATTTTTTTCTGAGCTGGATTATTTTAATTTCTTTGCAATTGTCCCATTGTTTTAATGCATTTTGATTTCTTCTTAATCTTTACTTTTAAAATATCCATTTATCATGAATGTTCAAAGATTTATGTTTTTGCTATGTGAAGTTTTGAGGAAATATTTGACTATATCCTTTTTTGAGGGAAGGAAGAACTATGAAGAGTAAGAGATAAGGAATTTATATTTTATCACGAATCAGTGCCCAAATTTGGGATTTATTTTTTAAGCTGTATATATTGATTTATATTCCAAGTCTTAATTAAAAAAGATCTACCAACCTAAAAGGGATTAGTATTTACTATCTTATTTGAAAACAGTAACTTAAAAATCCCCAAATTCTCAATTAGTATAAAAGAAAATGTATATCTAGAAAAATTATAAAAACTTGAGTGACAGATTTCTTTCTAATTACATGGGGATAAATTAAATGTTTTTTGTTGGAATCACAAAATCAATAAAGACTATAAACTTTGAGATATTTGGATAAATTTTTCAAATGTTAGACATTAAATTAGTTTGAGCATCATTTGCATTTATCATGATTGTTTAATGTTAAATTACACTTAAAATTTACTTAAAATTTCCTCTTGAAACTAATATCTTACTTTAAGTAGTTATTGGGATGAAAATCGTTGTAGTGATTTAAAAATCTGTAGATTGGGGAATGATTTGACATTTTAAATGAATGAAATAGATGGCTATTAAAGAAAATGGGCTTTCAACTTTGACCAAGGTCCATATTTGACTATTTCACATAGTTATTTTAAATGTTTATAAGCAAATGCCTTGTCATATGGTATATTATTAAATTATAATGATATATTTCATTTTATTGCATACTGGTTGTTTCCCAAAACCAGTGCTAGAAAATTATAGGTTTTTAATTAAATACAAAGGATGGTATCACTATATATAAAAAGTATGCCTTCTTAAATTTATTATACGTTGATCCATGAATATTTTATAGTCATATATTTTCATGATTTTTATATTATTCTGAATTTGTATATTGTTTGAATTAGTAGAAAATGTGTATTCATTGGAAATATTCCTGAGAGGATAAATGGTATAGTTTCTGTTGCACAGGTATGGTGACTGAGAATCAGAGAGGTACAGTAACTTGTCCAGTCACAGAATAACCACTTGGCAGAGATGTGATTTGGGCCCATTTCTGTCTGTTCTTAAGTCATGTTATTGCTATTACTATATCCTATTCAATACTACTTTTTGCATTTTTCACTCAAGAAACTTTTCAGCAATATTCTTGTAGCATTGTGTTGTTTTTATTTTAAATACAGATTTAAAAAATACTAAAGCATCATAAAATCTGCTTTTCAGATAAAGCTCAGTGAGCCTCCTGATTGGTAGATTCATACTTTGCTATTTTCATTTTTCATTAACGCAACCCATTTTTAGTAGTTTGTCTAATATAAAGAATGTCAACTATATCTTATATAGGCACTATAGTAGGTTAAAAATACTTTTCAAAATGTGTGCCTGCTGGAAATCAGATATTGTAGGCAATGCTTACTATTTCTCTACGTGAGAAAATACAGGGTTTTTTAAAAAAAATAAATAATTGTGGCTGTCAGTTTCAAAGATTATATGGCTAATTATTGTGACATACTACTTTAATTCTAAAGTTACACCTTTTAAATTGTTTTAAGATATGGTAGATTTAGATAATTTCTAATTATTTTACTTATTTATATGAGAAGGGCAAAACCTACCATACTAACTGCATTTAAGGCTATGAGAGAAGAGGATAACATAAGGGGAAGAGAGGGGAGAGAATTTCAATAAAGAACATGCTGCCAATATTCAGAAGAGGAAAATAAATAATGTTTAGCAGCCCAGCCAACTCTTCTCTAGGAAGATACATTATTATTATTCCAATTGGCTGATATCTAATAGTGTTGCTAGGGATTTGATGTCAGAACTGTGCCACAGAATTATTAGCCTAGCCTTTTGACTAACAAAGAATAGACATAGCTAGAAGCCTTGATTATAGATAGCTTTGAATATTGGTAAATCTCTTCATAATTTATTTTAATCTTTTCATACAATCAATTTTAAACTAGCCTGGATACTTCTGCTATTTAAAAATATTTTAGGCTTTACTTAATAACCATTGTTTTATTTATATTTAGAAGGTCATTTATTTATTGTGCTCACTGAAGAGTGGATAAAATTGCTGAAATATATAGTTTCTGGTTTTGGGGAAAGAGTGGTCAAGAATAGCCAAGAGTATCGTGAAACTTAGATTGATATGAAATGAACATTATTTTTAATTCTAGTATGAAAATGATTTGGCTTTTTTGTTCATGTATCCTGGAATGCTAGTAGAGATATCGTTCTTCAGTAACATTTTTTTTTTGCTTGAAAGAAATAATGTCAGATAGATAGTTTATATTTGTAAAGAAATAAGAATAGTCTATTATTCTAACAATTGTCTATCTGTCAATATATCACTATGCTTTTAGTGACAGATGGAACATAGAAAACTTATAATAAATCTTGACCTTGCCCCAAAATACCAGGTTTTCTGAATATGTGTCCTCATTAAATGTGTTTATATAGTCAAATAGTTATAAATATTATAGGATTTAGCATAGAAGATTTAACAGTTTTTATTTCTTTATAAGACTGTTTCAGTCACTGTGAATTTAAATGGTTAAAGCCTGGTGGCAATTTTATTGTCTCACTCTTGCTTTTATCAGACATTGTAGCACTACATTAAAGGGTAAATGTAGCAAGAAAATATGTTATTCTGTTTTCTTATTGAATTGATTCAACTTTTTTTTAGCATTTTTACTGCTAAAATATGGTAAGGCAGACAAAATAATTTTTATGAAATATTTTACTCTCAGCTATGAACCTGGCAGTCAGGTGCTAGTGAAATTTGCTGTATAAGGCAAATTGCATACATATTTGTACTAAAATTGAATGCATGATTCTGAATACTCAATGATAGCCATTACAGAGGTATAAATAGTGATTTTTTTTCCTTTAGATATTAATTTCTATTAGAATGTAATAAGACTGAAAAAGTGCATTTTAGCTGAGGGCTGTAGGGGGGTAATATACTAATAAACCTGTAATTTCTTAGCCTGTATTTTATATAATAAACTTAAGCTAAGGCCCATTCCAAAATGTGCTGATAACCATACAGATATAATAGGATTTCATTTTAGGATTAAATTTAAATTATTTATTTTAATGCAAGAGTAATTGCCACATGAGCCTACCCTCAGTACATAAAGTTGGTTCTTTAGTCATTTTGAAAATTCAAATTGGTATACTTTAGACATTTCAGGTGTGATCTAAGCTATTTCCATTCCTTTTTTTTTTTTTTTTGAGACAGGGTCTCACTGTGTTGCCCTGGCTAGAGTGCCGTGGTGTCACCCTAGCTCACGACAACCTCAAACTCCTGGGCTCAAGCAATTCTACTGCCTCAACCTCCCGAGTAGCTGGGACTACAGGCATGCACCACCATGCCTGGCTAAGTTTTTCTATATATTTTTAGTTGTCCAATTAATTTCTTTCTAATTTTAGTAGAGATGGGGTCTTGCTCTTGCTCAGGCTGCTTTCGAACTCCTGAGCTCAAACAATCCGCCTGCCTCGGCCTCCCGAGAGCTAGGATTACAGGTGTGAGCCACCGCGCCTGGCCTATTCCAGATTTTTATAAGGACCAGGGATAATGCTTTAGGCCATTTCATTCCAGTTTTTTGACAGACATTTTCTAATGTCACTTTTATGTCTCAGTTTTGACATTCTATTTGCCCTGAGGATTGGAGATGATG
>CAUYSK010059990.1:0-20660 GCA_963575035.1 Avahi laniger
CCTATTAGGGCTCAGTTCTGGGAAGTGAATAGATATACAGGTTCCCCTTTGGTAAAAGGGCATCATTTCCACTTACATTCTCCTCTGACTCTCCCTTCTGCCTAGCCAAGGGATTTCTCCCAGTCTTGGATGTGGGAAGTAGAAACCCTTAAATCATTTGCAAGCTCCTGAATCATTTGTATCGTCTAAGCACAAGCACTTCTCTCCTGGGGGCCTAGTCCAAATTTCAAAACCAAGGAAAGATTCTTGGTTTTTCTCTTCCTGCTGTATTATCTCTTCCTTAAGGCAGTGGACATAAAATTCCTTGGCTGTTGCATTAAGAGGGAGAAGGATCGTGGGGTGAAATTTGGGAAAATATTGTCCTGCAATAGAAGAAATATAATGTCCAGAACACAGGACGGTTTATCAGACTATCCCTGTGAAGGGGCGAAGGGAAAGCTTCCCCTTCACCCTCTGAAGTTCTGCTGAAAAATCAATTCATAAAAGGCAGATTAACTGGAGAAAAGGCATGCAAATTTATTTGACTTATACATGGGAAGAACCACTGAGTGATTACTCACCTCCCAACGGGGTTCAGGAGCTTATATACCATCCTGGCAAAACAGGTCGTGGGAGTGGGGAGAAGAGGAATTCCGTTGAGGGGAAATAAAGGATTACTAGGGAGAATGAATGGTTCAACAAACATTATCTTGTGAAAGGGTCAGTTCAGGTGTGGTTACATTCCGGGTCTGACAGGGAGGAGAAGAAAAAACAATTGTCCTCCTTGGTGAGTCTGAATCTTAGGTGATAAAGGAACTTCAACTTCATCCTGCACTTTGGGGAGGCCTGGGGGGGCACCATGGGGGGGAAGGCTGGGGGAAGGTCAGAGAGACCTAGAGGTTTCTTGAGTTTGACATGTCAGAGCACCATATTTTGGGGTATTGGTTCCTGAGCCCCAACATATATAATGTCTTATGTGTTGCCATGTGTCTCACATTAGGTTTATATTCATCCAAAAGAGACCTGAAAGGTTAATGGATTTGGAATTACATTACATTGGCAAAATCAATAAGAGTGCCGCACAACATACAGCATCCAAGGCTGAGAATGTAACAGTCAGCACAGGCTAGGCTAGGTTATGCATGATAACAAATGACCTCAAAAATCTTGGTGTCTTACAACAACAATGGTTTATTTCTCCCTCATGTCACATGCCCATTATGGTTCAGTCTTTCCTAGGGAGGTGGAATCATCCCTACTCTGGGACCTAAGCTTATTGCTGATCACCGGGGCAAAGAAGAGAGGGACAAGGGGAAGCCGGGCTCTTAAAGCTTCTGCCCAGAATTGACACATTTCATTTGTCAACGTCAGTCACATGCCTACCCCTGAGATAACAGGGTAGGGGAGGCTATCTCACAAAGGGAAATCAGAGTAGTTCATGGACAGAAATATTGTCTACCATGTAGAAATCCTGTATCATCCTTTTTCGGGGATCTTCCACGATCATCTAAAAACTCCCAGGGACTTACATAGTTCAAAATGAAGTCTAGGGGAGGGCAAAAATGAAGTCTAGTACATGGCATAGCAATATTTAATGCTTATTAGCTATTTTTGTCATTTTTGTTAATATGCCATTAAGAAGGGGAAATTCTATGTTGCTTATCTATGTTTTTGAAGATGAACAGGATAAGTTTCCAGTACTTTTTTCCTCTTTTTCTAAATTGGTTTTGATTCAACTTTCTGGTACTTTTTACTTAAACAGCAAAAGACACACTGGTGTGCTAGTCTCCAGGAAGCTACCATATTACATAAGGAATGGCTGAGTAATGTAGAATATTTAGCACAAAAAAGAGAAGCTTCGGGTGGCACAAGATGGCTGTTTTCAAATATATAAAGTCTTTTTTTTATTTTTATGTTTATTTATTTCATTGAGACATGATTTTATTCTTTCACCCAGGCTGGAGTGCAGTGGCACAATCATAGCTCCCTGCAGCCTCAACCTCCTAGGCTCAAGTGATCCTCCTGCCTCAGCCTCCCAAGCAGCTGGGAATACAGATGTGCACGCCCAGCTAGTTTTTTCCTTTTTTTAGTAGAGATGAGTCTCGCTCATGCTTAGTCTGGTTTTGAACTCTTGAGCTCAAGCGATCCTCTGCTTTGGCCTCCCAGAGTGCTAGGATTACAGGTGTGAGCCACTGTGCCTGGTCGAAATATATGGAGTCTTTATGTGAACACAAATTTCATGTATCCTGAGGGTTCTTAGAAAATAGCCTTAGTGGTAGAATAAATATGTCTGCTGTAGCTTAATTCTTCTAAGAACCTGCCTTTAGTGTCATGAAGCGCATTGAGCTTTGTGGTGGTTTAAGGACCAATAATACAACTAACACATAAAGTGCATCCTATGCCAAGCAATGTTTCAAGCCTCTTTACATTGTATCCACGTAGCCATTGTATCTGTGGCTGGATACTTTCTGGACAGCCCTCCTGTATAACTCATTCAAGCTCACAACAACCCTATGACATAGGAACTGCTAATAATTAGGCCAATTTTTAACACAGAAAAAATACAGCACAAATTAAGGAAGGGATAAAATCACACATTTAGTAAGTGGCAGAGCCAAGTATTAAACCTCTTGATCTGTCTCTAGAGTCCATCTTCTTAATTTCTACGCTATTTCTACTTTCTACTCTTGGAATTCATTTGGAAACCCTGATTTAACTGGTGTATGTTCTCTTACCTCTGGTCATTGCATTTCTGATTTCTGGGTCCTCTGTTTAACCCTCCAAGTAGGCACACTTTTAAACTTATTTTCCCTTTTCTACTTTTTAGTTTGTCTAGGAATGACTTGTCCATAGTGACCTCTCGGGCAAATGGGGACTGAGACATGGGCTGGGGATCTGGGAGCCAAATTTGGGACTGGTGTGGTAGTGAGGTGGGGGACGGCGGGGGCAGCTGGAACTCAACCCCAGAGTTGGTAGGCTGGCCTCTTGTCATGGGGTGAAGAACAAAGCGGGAATGCTGTTTGGGAGCCAGGTCAACAGCGAGTCAAGTGTCAGATCAAAAAGATCTGGCAGCAAGACCAATACCGGGAACACCCAATGATTTGGCAACAAGAGGCTGACAGATGAACTGACAAGTCTGGGAGGGCAGATGTAAGTTAAAACCTGGCAAGGTTCCTGAGAGGGCGGCACCTTTCATTGGATGCCGGAGGTCTCACCTGATTGTTGAGGGAGCCAATCCAACACAAGTGGCTTCCTCTTTCCTGGCAATATTTCCATACAGACCAGTAGTCTGGTGCGGAACCTTTCTCACAGAGTCTTAGGAACCTCTTCACTAAACTGCTGAGAAGCAGTACGGTGTGGTGGTTGAGTGCTTTGGTCCCAACTAAGATGGCTGGGTTCAAATCCCAGCTGTTACCTACTGGCTCAGTGTCACTGGGGGATTAATTACCTAACCTCTTCTTGGTGTCTTAGCTTTCTCTTCTGTCAAATACATAAGAGTGTTACTTCATTGGTTTGTGAATCAGCATAGCACAGTGATGAAAGAGTATGGACTTCAGAAGCAGGATGCTTTGATTTATGTCCTTAATCTTCCACCTACAGGTATGAGACCTCTAGCAAGTTACCAGATTCTGGATTCTTGTTTCTGTTTTAAGGTCTGTAGGATGTATATATGATAACGGGCTACCTATGTCATAGGACTGTTGTAAGAATTAAATAATATTACATATAGTATATAATATTATGATATATCTCATAACATTATATATAAAATAGATGGCACTTAGAACTGGGTTGACACATAGCAAGCATTCAATAAATGTTAATTGTTATGTTGCCTCCATTTAAGATTAAAAAATAAATAAATGGGCCAGGTGTCGTGGCTCATGCCTGTCATCCTAGCACTCTGGGAGGCCTACATGGGAAGACTACTTGAGCTGAGGAGTTCGAGACCATCCTGAGCAAGAGCGAGATCCCATCTCCACTAGAAATAGAAAAATTAGCCGGGTGTTGTAGTGCATGCCTGTAGTCCCAGCTATTAGGGAGGCTGAGGCAAGAGGATTGCTTGAGCCCAGGAGTTGAGGTTTCAGTGAACTCTGATCAAACCACTGCACCCTACCTGGAGTGACAGAGTAAAATTCTGTCTCAAAAAATAAATGAATAAATAGTTAATTATAACATTAAAAATAATTTTATGTACTTCTATAATTATATCTCTATTGATAATCTATCTATCTTAGAATTTCCCTGGCACATAGCGAGTACTCAATAAATGCTAACTATAATCTTTACTGCCCTTATCAGAAACCCAAACTTAGAAAGCTCTCACAAGGGAGATCTCCTTTACCAACCCAGCCATGACGAGTTAGACTTGGGCAGAATAAGCTCAGTATTCAGGTCCAGTCCCTTCATCCAGCTGCAGCAGGAAGAAAGCTGCACTTCCTCTAGCAGTTAACTTTACACAAAGGAAAGACACACCAAACACATCTGATCTCCAGGCCTGCCTACTGATCGCAAGGCAGCTTCTAGAAGGAATGTGCTATTGATTGTGGTTGGGAAGATAGGGTGAAGAATGTGAATGACACAGTCCTGTCCATCCCCACTGTCAGATGTATGAATCAGAGCAAAACTTTGGGCAAGACATCATCATGCCATTATCATTTTATGATTATGTTTGGAGGGAAAAGCATAACAGATTGTTAAATTGCTTTCTAGTGCTTCAAAGTGAAAAGACCAAGGGTGGGAGTTCAACATCTTCATCTCCTAAGAGAGTGCCTCTGTCCCATACTGTTATCCTTAGGAATGATTTACAGTCTGTTGCTCATGGAGAATAGTGGGTCATAGCAGGTATGTTGATTTTTTTTTCCTCCCAGTTCCTTCTTTTTTTAACTGCTTGGGAACTTTATTTATTTATTTGTCTTTGGTCTGAGAAAGCTGTGATGTGAGAGCAGGTTTGTAAAATAAATGCTGCTGCCTCTTTTTAATCACTATTTAGATGTTATAGGTTAATAACCATGTGGGCTGATAAAATTGGGGGCTAAGATCGTTCTTTCACTTGTAAGACTTTACTAAGGTCACAAATAATACCATGTTAGTCCTTTATCCACCATTTATTATTCTCTCAATACAACTTTTTGGCTTCTTATTTATTGAGAGCCTATAGGGACAAAGGCACAGCGCACACTGGGACAGATACCTCATCCCTTCTTCCCATCATTTTCTTTTCTGAATCTGGGCCTAAGTCACTAGCCTTTCTCTTATCTGTCCAGAGAAGCCTCACAGAAGGCAAAGAGAGAAATATCTCCATCCACTCATTCATTCGGCAGGCAGTCAGACTTTCTACAGTATTTGCTCAGTGTTCTCCACACACTGCACTTTCTACCAAGCTGTGTGGAGGCCATGATGAACATGAGGCCACTGTGTTCCACCAAATACAACAGAAATAAACATGAAATTATGAAAGAAAGACAATGACAGAGAGGTGTGATAGCCGGAACAATGGGGGTTTGCTTTCAGAGGTGGGGTCAGTGTCGTATCCATGAACTGTGGTTTGAGTGATGACACAATTTTAAAAAATCTGGTGAGTCATATTAAATTAAATTTCAAAGGTAACCTGGCACAGTGGCTCACGCCTGTAATCCTAGCACTTTGGGAGGTTGAGGCAAAAGGATCTCTTGAGGCCAGGAGTTCGAGATCAGCCTGAGCAACATGGTGAGATGCCATCTTTACAAAAATAAAAAACATTAGCCGGGCGTGATGGCACATGTCTGTAGTACCAGCTGCTCAGGACGCTGAGGCAGGAGGCTTGCTTGGGCCCAGGTGCTGGTGGGTTGCAGTAAGCTATGATGGTGCTACCGTACTCTAGCCCAGGCAAAACAGTGAGACTCTGTCTCAAAAAAAAAAATCCCTAATTTTATTTTTATTTTGAGTCATATGATTATAGATAAGCAGAAAGTCTCATTTACATGCTGTATGTCTTAAATATCTCTCTAGCTTTTGGTAAACAACCACCTCACCCCTTGTCCCATTTTTTTTTAAAACAAAGATTAAGCTCAGAATAGCAACAGGTGGTAGATTCCAGCTGACCCTTATTTGATTTTTCTCGTTTATTTTAGTGTGTCCTTTTACTTACCGTTAGTTATATACAGTTTCTTTTTCAAATAAATTATTTAAACAAATTGAGTCGATATAAAGAAACATGATAAGCAGATAAGAGCCAAGGTGGCACAAGGTTATGGCAAATTTGTACAAGTAGTGTTGAAATGACTGAAAACAAAGCACTGTGGTCTGAGTGAGAAATTCTGGGTTTTAGTCCCTGCTGCGCCACCAGCTAGCTCTGGTACCTTGGGCAGTTCACGTAACCTCTCAGAACCTTAGTTTTCTTGTCTGTGAAAAAGAATCTCTACCCTACCTTGTTTGCAAGCTTGTCAGAATCTGACAAAGGAATGTGTAAAAGTGTCATCAAATGCAGACTTTGTACTACCATCCCAGAGAGGCAATGCAGCTTGGTGTTGAGTGTGTTATGAGGGGGAGGGAGACTTGTCAACATTAAAAGGTTATTTATTGGAGTTTATAGTGTTGTAGGGGAGAAACATATTAATAAATAGTTGTGTAATAACTTGCAGACTGTGATAATTATAAATGGGTTAAAAACCCTAGACAGATAGGAAGAAGTTAATTACATGAATATACGTGATAAAAATAGCTATCATTTACTGAGTACCTATTATCTCATTTGTTCCTCGTAACTCAGAAACTGAGCTCAAACAGGCTAAATAATTGACCCATGGTTAATAATGGAGATGATGATATTTATGACTGAATTCTGGGCTAAGTCCTTTATATACATCTTATTTAAGCCTCACCACAAGCCTTTGGGGTGGGTACTATCTCCATTTAAGCAAACTAAGGCTCAGAGATCATGAGACTTGCAGACTTAGTGAATGACGCTGTTGCAATTTTAGTCAATGTTTGCCGTTGTCCTATGTATGTTTGGCTCCAAAGCCCATTTCTTCCTTTTCTTCTGCACTCGCAAGTCAGCAGCTGAGTTGAGGGACCTTGAGGTGGCTGTGTGCAGGGATGAGCCATTGAGGGCTGTGTGCAGGGATGAGCCATTGAAATGCTAGATTCCAATGTTGGCTGAGTTTCTCTAATGTGTTTGCCTATGTCACAACTCTTTCTGTTTCATCATTTAAGCTGCCCAAAGCATAAAGTCCTAGGATCATGTGAATGGCAGCACTGTTCCATGACATTATAAGGTGATGCTGGTAAGGATATTTCAAAAGTAAGTGAAAGAACTGGGTGCTAGGGTAAGGAGGGCTTACCCTAGCACCCAGTTCATCTAATTAGTGTAGGCTAAAAGCCATATGTCCTGTGGGAACTTACAGAATCAATTCTTAATAGATTCAAAGGGATCTTCAGGATATATTAAATCCAACCTCCTGATTTTACAAAATTTTTACAAAGAAAGGAGGTTAAGGGCCCTAGGTCATAGAGCGGGCAGAGTAGTCAAGATACTACACATCTCCAGTGTGGCAATTCTCTGTTCAGGACAGCAGTGGTTTTCAAAGTGTAGTATCCAGATCAGCTGCCGTAGCATCACCTAGGAACTTGTTAGAAATGCCCACCTCCAGTCAACTGCATCAAAAACTCTGGGGCTCAGCAATGTTTTTTATTGTTTGTTTTTGTCTCCACTTCCTGGTCCAATTCCAGCAATAGGTTGTTTTTTTTTTTTTTTTTTTGAGACAGAGTCTCACTTTGTTGCCCGGGCTAGAGTGCTGTGGCATCAGCCTAGCTCACAGCAACCTCAAACTCCTGGGCTCAAGCGATCCTCCTGCCTCAGCCTCCCGAGTAGCTGGGACTACAGGCATGCGCCACCATGCCTGGCTAATTTTTTCTATACATTTTTAGCTGTCCAATGAATTTCTTTCTATTTTTGGTAGAGACGGGGTCTCGCTCTTGCTTAGACTGGTCTCGAACTCCTGAGCTCAAACAATCCGCCCGCCTCGGCCTCCCAGAGTGCTAGGATTACAGGCGTGAGCCACCGCAGCCGGCCCCCAGCAATAGGTTTTAACAAGTCTTCTGGGTCATTCTGACGCATGCTTACATCTGAGAACCGCTCCAAAGAAGTATCTGCTATATATTAATATTACACAGCATATGGCAAGAAGAAGAGGGGGATTTAAGTCATCCCTCCCCTCCCCAGACGTTCTTCTCTCTGTTCCCAAGGAAGGGTTGAAGGGACTCATTATCAGGTCTACAGCACTCTGACGTATCTTAGAGGGAGATGAGTCTATGGAACAAATGCTGGAGAGGCATTTGTGGCCTGGGTGTGTTGTCTGGCCAATTCTGTGCCTGGAGGAGTTGGGGGAGAGGGGCTGGATGGCAGGATGTTATGACTCTGACTCCTGCCCCACAACACGGAGCAGCCAGGAATTGAGAGGAGGTTCTTTTCCGCACCGTCCCCACCATTCGCGTTCCTCAGCCTCTCTGAGCCGTGGTGGTGGCGTTCAGAACTCTGCAATGGATTTCCACAGGCAGGTGGCCCGTGGAAGTAAGGCGGAGGAGGGGTGCGCAGAATGTGAAGGTGTGTGGAAGGCACCTGTGCGCCCCTTCTGAGGATTTTTTTCACTTTATTCTGAAGGGAAGATAATGTCGGAAGCGGGGAAATAATACAAATGTATTTTTCCTTTGGTAATATTTTGGCAACTGTATAGAAAATGGAATAGCGCAGAAGTCTGAGTCTTATGGGTGGTTATCGCACTAGTTGCGGTGGGAAATTGAAGGCTGTGTGTAAGGTGGGCAAAGATTTAACAGAATATGGATTGGGATATGCCGGGGAGGGTGAGGAGGGGGAGAGAGCCTGCTTCCATTTGGACTTGGTGAGCTGTAGGTATAGCACCAACGTAATGGGTGTCTAAGTCCTGGAATCACTTACCTATAAGGTCCTGAGCACAGGTGAATGACATCCCCTCCTTCCTGTTCCTCAGGGCATATAGACATTGGAGTCAGTCGTGGGTTCAAAACTCCCGCTGGAGCGTAACTTCCTGAGGGCAAGATTCGATCTCTTGTTCATGGCTATATCCCAAGGCCCTAGAACAGTGTGTCTGGCACATACTAGGCGCGCCATAAACATTTGTTTAATGAATGAATCAATGAATGAATGAATGGTCACACTCCAAGCCTCCTTTCCTCATCTGTAAATGCCATATCTGGAAAGGCTGTTGCATAATGAAATCACCTAGCTGTGAACTTGACACATAGTAGGCGCTCAACAAGTTGTATTTTTCCTTCTCCTTCCCAGTGGGCTGAGTCCCTAGGCGACCGCAAAAAAGGGGTTTCTCTCCCACGCGTCGCCTCCACCTCCCCTCGCCCCCGCAGCCCCCACTAGGTCGCGGGGAGCACGTGGGCCGGGAAGGCGGGGTGGGAAGCGGAGGGGGCGCCGGCCGGCGGCTCGCGCGGAGTCCGTCTCCCCGGCTTACGTAAGGAGCGAGTCCCGCGCGTCCGGCCGGGGCTCGGAGGCTGGGCGGGCGGAGGCGGCGCCGCCCTGCGGGATCCGGGCTGGAAGCCTCTCGGAGCGCTGCCTCCAGCTGAGGTGTGTGTTTATTTGATTGCTTTGGTGAAGAGGCTCCGGGCTCGGGTTCCACGCGCGCCCCACGGCTGGGGAGCGCATCCGCAACCTCGGGCGGAGGTGGGCCCCTCCGAGTGCAAGCGGGAGGCTGCGGCCGCTGAGACCCCGGGGGATGTGACAGCCGCCTGGGAGGGGCCGAGACGCGGACTACACGTTGCCCACGTGCCGGGACCAGACAGGGGCTCAGCCTCTAGGCTGCCTAGTGCGTGGGACGGCGGGGGCGCGCTTCGAGTCACCCCTGTATCCCAGCTTCCCTGGCTCGGCAGAGACTGGCTTGGGGATGCCCGGCCGCCCGGCCCCCTTCTTGGAACGCGGCGTGAGGAGCGAGACAGGAAAAGACCGAGGTGGGACTGGCCAGGCCGACCTCTGACCTCCCCGGAGGCCGACCACGCAGGGCGGGGGCACTGGCGCTCTCCAGAATCTCTGCGTGGGGGCGAGGGGGCGGAGGAGGGCGGGGAGGTGTAGCGTGGCGCCTTACTCCGCCTTTGAGTCGGTCCCAGTGCAGGGCTGAGGGGAGGGGTTGTCTCAAAAGTCTCTCCTTCCCCCTGTAGGGGCGGCCGGCGAGTCCCAGCGCGAGCTGAGGGTGCCAGAGATAGGGGCCAAGAAACAAAGTTTCCGGGGCTCCCTCCGGGGCCGCTGTCTGGGCCGCCCGTTTGGCCGCCCCCTCCTCGCGAAGGCAATGGCTTCCAAACTCCTGCGCGCGGTCATCCTTGGGCCGCCCGGCTCGGGCAAGGGCACCGTGTGCCAGAGGATCGCCCAGAACTTTGGCCTCCAGCATCTCTCCAGCGGCCACTTCTTGCGGGAGAACATCAAGGCCAACACCGGTGAGGGGCTGCGGGGGCGAGGGGCGGGGGTGAGCCGCAGCGGGATCGGGGGAGGCCCGGGAGCGAAAGGGCCCAAGAGGGGCCGGGTTCCTCAATCCGCGGCGCCCTTCCCCCGCCCGCGTGTGGCCGTGCAGGCTCGTACGTGCCGGGGCGCATGCAGTCGGCGGCCCGCGGCCGCGCGGCTTAACCGCGCCCGGGGAGGCGGCTGAGGCTCGCCGGGAGGAGGGTGGGAGGCGCCTGCGGCTCCTCTTGCCACTCGGCTCCTCCTGCCTTGGGGAAAAGCCCGCAATCACCGGCTGACGGAGCGAGAACCGTGCAGCGAAAAACCCCGAGCTTCCCTCTCACGCTGCCTCCTTAAGGCAAAGCCGTCCCCCAGCCCCTTGGTCCCCGGCCCACTGCCCCGAGTCCCTAGAGAGCCGCGCGCCCCCTCTGGCTCGGGCCCCCGAGGCGGAGCGCCGCCCACCTGTGGGAGTCCGGCCGGGCTGCGCGCCGGGGAACCTGTGGCGCTGCGGGGCTCGCAGCCGCGCGCCTCTCCAGCCCCTCCGCGCAGCCTCGGGCCTCTGGGCAGAGTGAGCCCTGGGTGGCTTTGAAAGGCCTGTCTGTTCGCTGTCGCCTTCTAAGGTAAACTCTCCCACCAACTCCCCCTCCACCCCAAGCCGGGGCCTGGCGTTTAGGAGACTAATAGAAGACTCGTTCTGATAAATTACGTTTTGAATCCAGCCTTCCTGGAAATGGCTTCTTGAGCTGTCTCCCGTGGCTAGAAAAGCCTCCCTTTCCTGGCGTGGTGAACTTGGGAATAGAGATCGCCTGGTCTCTTAGTCTGACAGTGTTCAGTTCGTCCCTTTCCCCCCTCCTCGCACTCCACGTTCGCAGCAGTCAAACGAATTGGCGTTAAAGGGCGAGAGGTAGCGGTGATGCTGCGCGAGGCGCATAACCCTTCTGGGATGCAGGTGCTCGGAATTAGCGACTCCTTTGCGAGAGCTTGTATTGCAAACGGGTCTTCGCTGTGTCCAGAGTGGTTATTGCCCATCACGGGCTCATTATCCAACGATCTGCATTTCTGAAGCACAGGTTAGTTTGAAGAGGTGGGTGGAGAACTGTACTTTAAAACAAAAGGAAAGCTTGAGAGCAAGGAGTTAAAGTATCTCCAAGACAGAGTTTTATTCATTATCTCTTAAGCAGGTTGTAAATGCAAACATTTACCCACTTTCTCCCACCCTCATGTCTCGGAAGGGAGAGAGTTCTGTGTACCGGATTGTACTTGAATTTTCACTTGTGGGTATTGTTACCTCAAGTGGGCCTATTTTGATTTGAATACTACATTCAAATGCATTTTATTCTTGGAATGCTGTGTTTGGAATGCGGTTTGAAGGGGGAGCAGCCCAAGAGAGAAAGCTGGCCCTCAACCTAAGGGTTTTGTGTTTAGGTTGGGCGGCTTCGCGGTAGGGAGATGGAGACATTGAGCGAAAATGTGGCTAGGGTGGGTTGGAGCCCATGCCATAATTCCCTGTACCTGACTTGGTGATTTGGTTCCTTCTAGCACTGGACTAGTGGTCCTTTCCATTTTTAAAGAGGATGTGATGGGAAATAGCTTACTTCTGCACTTTCTTAGGAGTTCTGAAAACTTTCCACTTGCCATTTTCCCTTGTTCTCATTTTTTTCATTTTTAACTTTTCTCTGGTTGGGTGTGATAGCTCACGCCTGTAATCCCAGCACTTTGGGAGGCCAAGATGGGAGGATCCCTCCAGGCCAGGAGTTCGAGACCAGCCTGAGCAACATAGTGAGACCTGGTCTCTACAAAAAATAGAAAAATTAGCCGGGCGTGCCTGTAGTCACAGCTCCTCCGGAGGAGGCTGAGGCAGAGTGAGACCCTGTCTCAAAAAAATTAAACCAAACAAACAAAAAACTTTTGTTCTGAATTTTAGTTTCTGCTCTCTTTAAAACTCTTTCATTTATTTCCTCCCTACTGTTTCACCCTAGAGTAAGAAGTGACAGAAATATTTATATTTTCCTTTTCTGTTGTGAATCAAGTGGTTTTTGCAAGAACCAATTTTAAAACCGTTCATGGGGAAAGAAGAAGAAAAATAAAGGGCATCGATTTTTTTTTTTTTTAAGTGATGTGTTTCTAGTGGACTTAGCGGTTGTTATTGGGTTATTTTTCTCTCTCAGAAAGTCTAAGAATCTTACAGGCTCACTGCCTGGTAAATAAAACATTCCATAATATTCATTTTTCTGTTACCTGCTGTTTGCTTTTAGCTAATTTTCTGCTAGAAGAGCACAACCACCCTCTCTGTATGTACCTTTTTATAGTTGAAAGTTTGAAGGAGATGATGCAGCACAACAAAGCCCAGGAAATAGAACCGTGTAGGAATTTGAATTGGAAAGTGGTTCAGGCCATCTGCTCCAACCTGGATTTGGGCTTACTCTTTATCTACATGGCTTTCCTCCTGCAGCCACTGCCTGGTGAAAAGCTACTCCTCAGGAAAGGGACACTCTGGTGTCATTGCTCTTGGGAAGTCTTCTCTCACCTGCTCTGGCAGGATTCATCTCTTTCCTCTGCGTATATCTTGTTGATTAGGTTGCTACTGTCACATAAAATTGTAATGCAGGGTAAAATGTGGGTATAATGCCTGTCTAATTCATACAGTAGATATCTGCTAAGTATCTGCCATGTTGTCAGTGTTTTAGGTACTGGGAGCAGTAACATTGTTTAAGATGATCTTGTGCCACTTGTCCCTTCCACCTGTACCATGTTCTGATTCCCACTCTCAAGCTTAAAGGACAGGGATCTGGCAAAGTAGCTAATGCATGAAAGGAGTTCACCAAGTTTGTGTTGAAGGGCATGGGTGACAAATTCGGTCTACATTTTCCCACAGAAATTGGACAACCTACAGACATAGAGTCCATATTTTTTAGTTAGCTTTATGGTAAAAGTTTGTACTTGGTATAGATCTGAGATTAGCTTCATGATAGCTGTCACCGTTGGCCCTTCCTAGACTGCCTGGAGCGGTACAGGCTGAGGCTTATCAATTACCTTATTTGAAGACACACCCCCCAGATCTTTGACTCAGATTTTCTTTAGCACATTGCATGAGTAAATAGAACAGAGAGTTATGTTAGATTGCCACGATCTGGGTCCTGCACTCTGTCATGAGGAATATTAGCTTTTTTCTGTGTGTGTGTGCATGCACACGTATGTATGAGTACATACGCAAGTATGTACACACACAGGGCTGGCACTCACAGTGAGCATGAGTCCTATTAAAAATACTGATATTTAGCAGTAGATTTTTTTGTTGGCTCATGTCGGAAGAATATGAGAATCCTGTTTTAAGGATTGGACAAATAATGATATTTTTAAAAACACATTATTTTATACTGGATCTATCATCTTTCAGTGCAGGAAAACTGACAAATCTCCATCTGGAAGCATCTTGGACTTGATTGAGAGAAAATATGTACAAGAACAAACCTGTTTGTGCTCTTAATATTAACTGCAGCTCTTGCTGGGGTTTGCAGATGGGACTAGCATTTCAAAGTAGTTTATGGGCTGAGCCTCTTGTCTCTGAAAAGATGGCCTAGTTCAGAGGGCTAGAGAGTTTTTTTGTTGTTGTTACTCATTAAGTATAAATGTGTATCTTTTCTTATATAAGGGGTGGGGGAACCTCTAAGAATTGGAGGATAGAGAAATTGTATCAGAGAGACTTGAGAGCCAGGACTCAACAATGTATCTAAAACAACTTTCAGGAGTTAACTTTTTCTTTTTCTTTTCGTTTTTTTTTTGAGACAGCACCTCCCTCTGCCTTGGCTAGAGCACCGTTGCATGATTAATAGCTCACTGTAAGAGTTAACCTTTTTCGTACATCATATAGGGTCTTGTGCTTATTACAGGATTTCTAGAGTATGCTGTATTCCATTTTTTTCCCTGGCTTGGTGAGATTCAGGATGTAGCACAGGTCAAGCGAGGGTCTAACTGGTTTTGAGGCCTCTCTCCAGTGCAAAGGTCCACTCCGCATCTGCTTGCTTGTGTGTGTTTGTTTCTTTGAGGGCTTTTACACATATTTGAAGAGCACTATTTGTGCTCTGAATAAGGCATCCCATGACAGTAAGTCTGTCTTAGCTACATGCATATGTGAATCTTTGCACATTTCTTCCAGTGTGATCATTTTTTAAAAGTAGCTTTTACTGATCAAAGTCATGCTTTGTAGAAAATTTAGGAAACGTGAAATGGTAGAAGAAACAGAAGAAGCAAGTAAAAATTACCCTTAATACCACTCTGACACTTTAAAATGCTAACAGAAGTTATTTTTTTCTTTTCTGTATATTTGCCACCATCCCCAACAAACTTGGCGTTACAGTATTTGATAACTTTTCTTCTTCCTGCTAAGATATGTATTGTGAGAGTTTCCCTGTGTTCTTAAAGTTTTTTCAAAAATATTTTAAATGTCTGTATAAATATTCCATTCATTCAGCAGATATTTTTGAGTATATACTCAAATATTCCTTTGTCTGTAGAGAGGAGAGTCCACAGGGAGGTGAGGGGCTGAGGGGATTCAGGAGACAGAAGGTAAGCACGTATGGGATAAACAGGAACAGCATGAGAAGTGCGTATTATGAAGGAAATGAAATGGTGATGAGTTAGCGACCTGGGACAAGGTGGCTGTCCTAGGTTGTGTGATTAAGGAAGGCCTCTCTGGGAGGTGAACGTATCCTCCATTCATAACCATAGTAAATGAACATGCTATGATCTAAGAGCAGAGTGTTTCAAACAGAAGAAACAGTAAGGCAAAGGCCCTAAGGTGAGAACAAACAGCGTGTTTGAGGAACAGAGAGAAAAGGCAGTATGTTAGGAGCCTAGTGAGCCGAAGGGATGCAGAAGTAGGTTAGAGAGAAGAGCAGGTGCCAGATCAGGTAGGGCCATGAGGATCCTGGTAAGGTTTGGATTTTATTGTAAGGGCACTGGCAAGCCATGGAAGGGTTTTAAGTAGGACAGTGACATGCATGGATTAGCCTTCTGAAAGGTGACCTTTTGCATGCTTTGTGGAGGAGTGACTCCAGATGAACAAGAGGGAGAGAGCAGTATGGATGAATAGAGTGGACTTTGGCTTGACCTGGGTGGTGGTGCAAAGGAGGAGAGAAAAGAAGGGCTTTGAGATATTCATAAAGGCAGAGCCGAATGGACATAATGAATTGGTTGTGACAGGTGATGGAGAGAAAGATGTATACAACAGTCCTAGGATTTTGGCCTTGAGTGCCTGCCTGGGTAATGTGCCATGGAGTTGAACTAGAGTGTGTCTCACCAATCTTGTGGGGAACATTTGGTTTATTTGCATTATTTGCTGCTTAGAAAGCTCTTGTGAACGTCACTGTATGCATAACATTGGACAAATATACTTTCCTTGGATAGTTTTCTAGGAATAAAACTATTGAGCCAAAATAATTTTTAGACTGGGCGCGGTGGCTCGTGCCTGTAATCCTAGCACTCTGGGAGGCCAAGGTGGGAGGATTGCTTAAGCTCAGGAGTTAGAGACCAGCTTGAGCAAGAGCGGAAACCCTGTCTCTACTCAAAATAGAAAAAATTTGCTGGGTGCGATGGCCCACGCCTGTAGTCCCAGCTACAGTGTTCGCGCTCTGGGAGGCTGAGGTAGGAGCGTTGCTTGAACCCAGGACTTTGAGGTTGCACTGAGCTTTGATGATGCCACTGCACTCTACCCATGGTGACAGAAGGAGACCCTGTCTAAAAAAAAAACAAAAAACAAAAAAATCCATAGAGAAAGAAGAGAGTTTTAAACTTAGCTTACAGACACCCAGTTAAGTTCTTGGTAGCTTACAGGTGCTACTTTATTCTGTACTTTTTGACTCAATAAATATTTTATGTAAATATAGATATACATTGATACATATATAAATTTTCTTTGTTTTTCTGATTATAGAAATAATATGTATAAGTTATCAAAAGTGTAGAAAGCTGAAGACAATCACTTGTAATCCACTAACTGGAAGGAAAAAATCACTGCTAATACTTTTATATACAGTATATCCTTCCAGATTGTTTTTCATGAATACACAGTCTTTCAATTATATTATTACTGTATTGTATTATAGTATTATAGCATTACTATTTTGAAAATTGCTTGATTTACTTAACAATGTGTCATTTACATTTTCCAAAGCCATTAAATGCTCTTCTTTAATGCAAGTTTAATGCCCATGTATATTTCACTTTTCCAATATAATTTATTCCATTTTTTATTTTTCAAAAAGGTAATATATGCTGACATTTTCAAATAGTACACCAGGAATAGAGTAGAAAGTTTCCCTCCTTTCTCTGACCCCTGGCTCCCCAGTTTGTCTCTGCAGGGGCACTTGCTTTTAACATTTTTTGAGTGTTCATCCAAAGAATTTATACATACATCTGCAGCATACGGTAATGCCTCTTAAAAAAAAAGGAACAAATTTATTCTTTTGCACTTCTTTTTTTTAACTTGGCATTATAGCTTAGGCATTGGTTTCTATCAGCACGTATCAATCTACTTCATTCTTTTAAAAATTTGGCCACATTCTCTTTTCTTGTACACATGTACCGTAGTTTCTTTAGCCAGCCTTTCTCTAATATTTCAGTCTCAGGACCTTTAAACACATTTAAAAAATATCGAGAACCCCAAAGAGCCTTTGTTTATATGAATTTTAGATACTAAATTGAGAGAAACTAAAACTGAGAAATTTAAAAATATTAATCAAAAATAACAATAATAAATCCATCCATTTATGTTACCATATTTCTATGAAAAATAGCAATTTTCTAAAACAAAATCTAATGAGAATAGTAGTGTTTTTCATATTTGCAAATCTCTGTCTTAAAAGATCTGGCTTCATTCTCATATCTGGTTCTTCATTCAGTCTTTGGTGCTATGTTGTTTTGGTTAAAGTATTTGGAGAATACAGGTATGTAGTAGTGAAAGGGGGAATTCATGGACCCCTAAAAAGGTCTCATGGATCCTCAGGGGCCCTCTGTGCATACTTTGAAAACCTGCAATTTAAGCAGTACCCTGTTGATGGGAATTTAGGTTATTTACAGTCCTTTGGTATACAAAACACGCTGCACTGAATGTCCTGGTAAATACGTCTTTCAACAAATGTTTGAGTGCCAGGCAGTGTTGGTTTGTGGGATGCAAAGAGGTGAAACAAGGTCTGTTCCCTGAAGGAGGAAGTTTTTTTTTTGGAGAAGGAGGCAGGGTAATATGTAGAAAATAAAGTAATTGAGGCTGGAAGATGTGCCTGTACAGGGAGGAGGCAGATTACCCAGCATTTAAGAGGAGGTGGGATTTGGGAAGGCTTATTTAAGAGGAGGTGGGATTTGGGAAGGCTTTTTTAAGAGGAGGCGATTCCTGAGCTGAGTTTTGACAAGTGAGTGCAGCGACCAGGTGAAGAGATGAGGTGGTCATTGTCACAGCATACCTGGAATGCCTCTTCTGCAGTTTGTGGTCCACAAGAGGTCCTTGCTTTTTTATGGCTTGGTCATACCTTATATATTATCATTTTAATCTGCTTTCATCTCTAATTGTAGTGTCATAGGAAAGGGCTATCATGCATGCTCCATGTCACCTGTTTTGGCTCCTATTACTTGTGCTTTCCTTTATGATACACATAAATACAGTGGCATAATAGTTCATGAAGCTTTTAAACTTCTGCTTCAAACTTCCTGAACTCAAGTGATAGCAAACAATCACGAAACTAGTAAATTGGGTTTCCAACTATTAGGTATAAATTCACCCATTATGAATAACATATTGAATTACCTGTACCCTTTATTTATTTTTATTTTATTTTTTTGAGACAAAGTCTCACTCTGGCACCCTGGTTAGAGTGCAGTGGCTTCCTCTTAGTTCACTGCAGCCTCCAACTCCTGGGCTCAACTGATCCTCTTGCCTCAGCTTGCCCCTAGCTGGGACTACAGGTGTGCACTACAACACCCTGCTAATTTTTCTGTTTTTAGCAGAGGCGGGTCTCGCTCTTGCTTAGGCAGGTCTTGAACTCCTGAACTCAATCATTCCTCCTGCCTCGGCCTCCCAGAGTGCTAGAATTGCAGGCGTGAGCCACCGCACCCGGCCTACTTGTAACCCTTTAAAATCTACCAAGTAAATTGCTAAATGGTATCATATTATGCTAGTCTGCTCTTCGGCAATCTGTTTATTGGTCTATGTTGTGAAAAGATTTAAGGACTTGGAAATTTTGTTTTCCTTGTAAGGTTTTAAACAGTGTACTTTGATAATGGACAATGGATCAGATATCTCATCTATGTATTTTCCTTTAGTAAACTTTAATAAAATTTTTTTTTTAAGCATGAGTAGGGAGTAGAGGCTTTTGGGTTACTCTGTATATTTTCCCCTCTTCACTTGATGTTTAGTTCTCAGGTTGGCCTTTAACACATGGTACAAAAAGTCTCATTTGTATAGCTTCATGAAGTTCAATTTAGATGGCTGATGTTATATTTTAACAGTTTCACCTCCAAGTTCTAAGAATTCTTGTTCTAGTTAAACAGCAGGTCTAGCAGCAAGTATCCCTTACTTAGCCAGATAATTTTGAAATAATGCAAAGTCATTCCTGCTCATCAAATTTCCAAGAAGCTAAAAATCAACTATTTTCTGATCTTCAGTCAGCACCTTCTTTCTGGGCAGCAGTAACCTATGACCCTGACACTTTGTAACTCTTGTGACTTGGTCCTAACCAACGTCTGCAGGGGGTGAAGCATCTGCCAGGTCCTGGACTGGCTCATGTATGCTTATTTTTTCTGATCTGCACACAGATCTACAGAGCAGTTGTTATCATTTACAAGTAAATAGCCTCAGAAAAGTCAAGTAACTCGCCTTAGGCCAAAAAGCTAGTTAAAGAGAAACTAGCATTCAAACCTGGGACTCCATAGCTAGGATTAAACTTCCCATTATGTCGTGCTACCATCCTGGTGCTCCAGAAACTAGTGAAATACTCATGTCTCGTGAATGCCATACGGAGTCAACATGTCTTAGTCTGTTTGTGCTGCTATAATAAAACACCTGAGACTGGGTAATTTATAAATAACAGAAATTTATTTCTTACAGTTCTGGAGGCTGGGAAGGCCAAGAGCAAGGCTCTGGCAGGTTTGGTGTCTGGTGAGGGCTGGTCTCTGCTTCCAAGGTGAAGCCTTCAACTCTACACCCTCACGTAGTAGAAAGGATGGACCAAGCTCCACATGAAGCCTCTTTTATAAGGGACTTAATCCCATTCACAAAGGAGGCGGCTTCACGACCTAATCAGCTCTTAAGGACCCCACCTCCTATTGTTGTCACAGTAGTGATTTAGCTTGAACACGTGAATTTGGGGGGACACATTCAGACCATAGCATGGTGGATGTCAGGGAATCTCTCCACAAGAACGTTGAGGTTCAGAAGGCTCTTTAAGGGTGGGCTAGAAGCATGTGCTTTTTGTTCTGTCCCTAAAACATTACAAAAAAAAAAATCTAAAAAAGGAAGCACTGATTTCCCCCCCTCCTCCAAAAGGACCAAAAGGTCTAAAATAGAAACCATCTCTGTTGTGAGGAGGTATAAATTGCTTTTCATCATAATGGCAAGAGTTCTGGAATAATGCCTGAACTTAGTGTTATTTTATTATTCATTTGACAAATGTCCCTGCGTTAGTATGGGGAGACATGAAAAAGGAAAGCTTGTTCTCTGTCTTTGAGGTCCTTACAGTCTAGGGTTCGAGTTCTAAGGTCCACATTACGTTCCCACGAGGGGTGGTGGTGTGCATGCGTGTGGGTGAACGTAGCGCTCATAGACAAGGTGCACCGTTCCAATGTTCATTTTGCCTGTAATTCCTTTCACACTTACGTTAATTTCTCAAAGTCTGTTTCCACTCTCCTCGCTTTCGCATAGCTTTTCCACAGCTGTTGCCGCTACAGGTCATTTTCTTCTCTGAAATCCTCTCACACCCATCTGTACCTCTAATTTGTTATTCATTATCCTCCCCCGTAAGATGTTTTATTTCATAACTTCAGTTATAGTCTCTTGCCATGTGAATAGTAAACTTATTCATGACAATTCAGTTTAATAAATGTTTTGATAGCCTATTGTAGGAGGAGGAGAGATGTACGATATAAACAAGGGAAAAATAAAACACCTTGTATACTTCAAGCCTTGTACCTGATATCTTCTGTAAGTACTGTGAAGAAAATAAGATAGCGCAGTGCTGGA
>CAUYSK010059991.1:0-42295 GCA_963575035.1 Avahi laniger
TAATTTCTTTCTATTTTTGGTAGAGATGGGGTCTCGCTCTTGCTCAGGCTGGTCTCGAACTCCTGAGCTCAGAACGATCCGCCCACCTCGGCCTCCCAGAGTGCTAGGATTACAGGCGTGAGCCACCGCGCCCGGCCCAAGTCCTCTTAAATTGGGGAAGAGGCCTGCAGGAAGCGCATGGCCTTGGCCCCTCTCCCCCCCTCCCCATCTTGCCCTCACCTGGAGGACACGCACCAGCCCTCTGGGGGGACCCCCATTTGCAACAGCGGCACCACCTCTACCTTCCACGGGGCCTTGGCGGGATGCAAGTCCTCGGTGGTCCCGTAGGAGCAGCCAGAGCTACCCTGGGGAGTCCAGGCAGGGTGGCCAGATGGCAGCTCTCTCTGCTTTGTAAATTTCTCTGGCGTCTCCCCTTCTTCCCCTGACTTCGGAGACAGTGCTGGGGGAAAGTTATTTACTGAATGCAGACACACCATCCATTTGCATTTCTATGAGAGTCTCTCCAATACCTGGAAGGCCTAAAAAACAAATCAGGGAGTGTGGCATATGGGACATTTGCCCTCCAAACACTCCAGCGTCAAGAAGAATTGTGGTTATCAGAAATATGATATTCCTGTCAAAAGCGCATGAAATCAGCTCTGTAAATTGGGAAACATAAGTCACAGTTATATTTGTTCTGCAACCGTGTAAGAATCACGAGTTTCTCATAGGGCAGGAAAAAAACCTATGAGCCCTTTAGAATGACTTAATGTCCAATCGTAGCCACCTTTACCCGACAGTGCTGTTCTCCTGGTATGAAATTTCTGACTCCTTTCAGCCCTTGAATGTTTCGGCTGGGGTGGTTTCTTTCTTGGCAATTGCAACCACTTGAAAACAGGATGAAAGTAAGTCACTCTTTCTTCCTCCCTGGCAGTCTCTCTGTGGTTTTGCGGCTGCCCATTCGGTTCTCTCTCCCTCCCCTGTCCCTCCAAGACTCCTTCCCTCACTGCATCCAGAGAACCACAGCAGGGAGCTGATGGTTTGCTGGAGTTGTGCAGTTGCTCGGCCCCTCAGGCAGTGCACGTGCCCGCTAGCTCCCCATACCTTGACCCCCCAAAACATTTTAATTGCACAGGCCTGGGCAGGGTGGAACAGTACAGTCATCACTCAGCCAAGATGAACCGACCTCCTATATGCTGAGCACATGGGTGGCACAAATAGACTGGAACTCACCACCACCCAGAGAGGCAGGGCCAGGCCATAAGGTACCGGAGAGGTTTCGGGATAGGAAGGACACAAGGTCTGGGGGAATCAGGGAAGGTCCATTAGCCCCAGAGTGTCTTTCACTGGATTCTGAAGGAATGTAGCCTTGAGCTCTATGGAGAAAGAGCAAAAATTCCACTGGGCCAAGAGAGAGGCTGGCGTGTGCGTGTGACGTGAAGGGCACTGGGCTGGGAGCGCGAGGTGTCAGGAGTGGGACCTCAGCCCCGAAGTCTGGGGCAACCAGCCATATGGATGCCGTCCTGAACGGTAGCCTGTGTACCATGAGCACTGAGTAAAGAGTATGCGGGTGGACAAAGATCAGTCTAGGACTGCAGGAAGGGCTGACTCAGGATTCCAGGCTGGAATCCTAGGATTTTTCTTTCTTAATTTAAGGCGTGCAGCATGATGTTTTGATAGACATAGTGAAATGGTTATTATAATCAAGCCAGTTAACGTATCCCTCATCGCACACAGTTACCCTTTTTTTGTGTGTGGAAAGAGCACCTAAAACCCACTCTCTTAGAAAACTTCCAATATCCAATCTAATATGATCTTATATATCTTATATCCTGGCAGTGAACAGATCCTATGAGCTCTCACACTCAAATATTGGGCAGGATAGGTTGGTTGGTTTGTTTTGAATGTGAAAATCATCACCAGGAAAGCAGGCAAGGATTTCCCTAAAAATCAGCGAGTCTAAGATTTGGGTAGCAGTAGATCTGCCTTCTCTGAAAGCCCCGTGTAGACCCCCTCCGTTCTGCCATCTCTACCTTGGCCTCACGCCGAGTGGGTGGTGGGCCGTGGTGCCAAGGCGGTGCCTGGCATGCGCCTGGCCGTGACAGACCAGAGCACACGCTTCGCCAGGCAGGAGACCGCCGCCTGGGCCCTCACCCTGCCAGCCTGCGAAGCCGAGAGCCCCAGGCCTTGGGAGCAGAGGGAGCCCCTGTGCTAGGGCTCAGCATGCTTGCAGGGGTGGGGCGCAGACTGCACGGAGAACTTGGTCCTGCTCTGGACAATACGCAGTTTTCTCAGTGCTCTCATTAGGAAACTCGAGAAGGCCAGGGACTTCCCAGAACAGCCCTGTCCACAGCCCAGAGTCCTCTGTGCTAATGGAGATGCTCTGTGCTGTGCCGTCAGGTGTTACTGAGCACTTACCATGTGGCCTGCTCGTGTGATTGGGGAGCTGAATATTTAATTCTGTTTAAGTTAAATTAATTTTGATTGAAATAGTCACATTGGCTAGTAGCTACCACATCAGGCAGTATAACCCTGGAAGACTCGAGGCAGAACCTGGGTGAGGATGCCCTGTGCCTCCCAAGACTCTAGGAGACCTTTCATTTTGTCTCTTTTCTATTGCTGAAAGTGACAGAGCACACAGAGCTCTCAGAGAGAGAAATTATCCTGAAAATCAGACCGAACAGGCTGAACGCTTACAGAGGTCCCCGCGACCGAGCACATTTCCTTTCGTGGTTGTACGAATTGTGTTAGGCACAGGAGGAATCTTACCAGCTTTTCCCTAAAGCCCTTTTCTCTCTTGCTGCATGAAGTTCTCTCCACTGCAGCTGCCTGAGGAGAGGTTTTGCAAGGCTTTATTATTTGGGGATTTTTGAGGCATATTCGCCAAAGTCATGCCTGGGTACCCACTTTCCATTTGATTTCTGGCTGCTCAGGGTTCACAGCGGCCCAGGCTGGTAGCTTTCTTGCAGGCCAGACAGCAGCACAGTTTGGGGCTGCCCCATCTCTCCCTCCCTTGGGGTGACTGGAAGTGAGGCACCCGCCACCACCACTGATAGGAAATTGTGGTCAACGCCGCATTGAAGATACCTGGCTTCCATGGGTGTGAGTCAGGACTGCCTGGATAGACGTTTATTAGTGTTTTCTTGCTCCAGAGCTCTCGGAGCCAAGCAGTGGCTGCGTTTTCCGTGGTTTGATGAAGTGTCCTGGCTCTGGGTAACTACGGAGCAATCACAGTCACCGTCTGATTTAAGCGATCGCACTTCTCAGAGTTGGGCGAGGATGCTAGGGAGAAACAAGACGACTGGAGCAAGTCAGAGGCAGGGAGAAGAGAGAGAGATCTTCAGCCCTTGAGTGCACGGAGGCAGCACTGCCTACTCCCACCCGAGGATGGAACACATGACTTGGGAGTCCAGAATCTCCCAGACCCCAGGGCAGTCTCTTAGGAAATGAGGGAGGCGCGAAGGGGAACGGCACAGCAGTCTCGTCGTGTTTGTGACACATCTTTCTCCACAGACTGCTTAGGATTCTTCAACCTTAATCTTTGAGGCTCATTTTCTAGAAATAGAGTGCTTGTCCACTGCCTGAGATGGGTGGGAACAGATGAGTAGGAGGCGTTTGCTTTTTCTAGGATAGAAGGTTCATCAGTTTATTTAAGTGCATTTGCTTTGGTTTTAGCATTGTAAGAGTAATTCATTTATATGGGACTTTCCGTAGACCCTTAAATATGTATTGGTGCCAACCGTGCAGCAGGCCCTGTGCTATCCAGGCAAGATGACGACGGATGAGAATATCTGTGCTCTAACGGAGAGATTCTTCCCAGCTCCTCCCAGCATGGTCGGGGAGGGAGGAGCAGGGTATTCATACAGTGCCATAGCAAGGAAGGACACAGGGCGGTGTGTTCATGTCAAACACTTGTGTGCAGAAGGCAGGGAGTCCAGGAGGGCTTCCTGGAAGAGGTAGAAACTTGACTGGGGTTTGAGCAGACTTTAGATGTCTAGAAGGAGAACAGAGGGCTCTTCGGTAGTTGGGACAAAGATTCAGAGAAAAAAGAAATGGGTAACTGATGGGAAGCCACACAGAAAGTTTCATTATTATCATTTCCACTCATTTTGCTTTATACTTGCTTTGTTTAAAGCTTATGAATTTGCACCCCACCTGGTATTATTTTATTACATCCTAGTTTTGTGGTTCTAGCAGTCAGAACCAATGTTAGGAAAACTCTGCCCTTGCTACTTAGGGACATCCCCTGATTGTCACCCATCTTCCCCAGCAGAAAGGTAGAGAAACAGACTAGCTTCTGATAGCAGTGATGTGATATTTATATGATGGGCAACCGAATATGACTCTGAAGCCACTTTTAACATCGTTTCTCTGACTTAAAAAACTGAAGCTTTGGGAGTTGATTTCTAGGTTTATAAAAAACTGGACTATTTTGAGTTTGGAAACATAATTTACTATTTTCAAGAGTTTTAAAACTTGATTACTTTCCCTAACTCCACATCCACTTGAGATGATTTAAAAAAAAAAAAATCAGGATCTCAAATCATGCGCATGGAGTGAGTAGCTTTTTGGAGTTCAGTTCACGAGGTTGCGCTTTGACATGCTTTTCAAGATTTGAATATTTTTATAAATCATGATTATGCTGCTGTTTAATGAGAACAAAAGTGGAAATAGCATCTGCTTGTCTGCATGGAGCATCTTCCCGGCCTGTGTGTGCTGTCTGGGAAAGTGGTGGCCCAGTCTGCAGAGCTGATGAGCGCTTGATTAGCTGAAATTGCTTCCTGCCGTCAGTTCTGGGATGAACTGGGTCATCTCAGGGATCTGGGACACAAGAGCCACTCTGGTACTCGGAGTCAAGTCAGAAATCCCCAACTCTTCCCAGCATGGACACGTGGGCCAGCTTCCCTTCCGGTCCAGGCTGGGAGCTCAGGGTCCACTCCTTGCTATACTGGGAGCTTCTCCAGGGCAGGAGCAAGGGTTGGTACAGGTTGAATTGCACCGAATTGAGATGCACTTTAGCGACTGCTGGTTATGGGGAAAGAGGCAGATTCCCTGGGGGTGGGAAATGAAGGCAGCCACAAGACAGCAGCGGAAATGGCCCTGCGGTGTGGCCATCCAGGGAAGGACTTTGGGGTCAAAAAGCTTAATTCCATATTCCTCCGCCCCATCATCCGCGTTCAGGTTAAGAGCCTACATCAGCAAAAGAGTTTAAGTAATTTGATGTTCTTTGTTGTTCTCTAAGCTTTAGGACATCGTGGTAGTTTGGTTTTCTTTCTAACTAATAAAACTATGTTTTAAACTGTGACTTTTTATCTGGAAAACTCATTGATCCAGAGTTCCTTAGCACCGACAGCCTGTAGGTCCTCTCAAAATAATGGTTTTAACGTAACTTGTATATCACGAAATGCCTAGATCTTAGGAATACGGTTTTGCACTGAAAAGTGGAGACGTCTGTGTAACCCACATTCCTATCCAGTGAAAGGACATTTCCATCGTGCCAGAGAGCTCCCTGCCCTTTCCCTGTCTCCTCCCCCCACCCCAACTGCAGAAACAACCACTGGATGGTTTGTTTTTAACACGCATTTTAACTTGGTGAGCTCTTTTTAAAACATCGCCTGCATTTTGAAATTAAAGAAGACTCCTTCCTCCCAGAAAGTTCTGCCGCTGGCTCCTGGGCACACCGGGTGCCGTCGTCGCAGCCAGGCCAGGTGGACATTCTTCGCAGGTGGCGGTGCCCCCGACTCAGACTGGGGAGGTGTCTGAAGTCTAGTCGGCTACATGACTCTACACCTGGAATTTCAGACGTTCGCAATACCTCGAGAACAACGGATGGCGAGAAAATTCATTCTGTGCTTTTTCCAGGACTGCTTGCATGCGCTTGTGCCTGCTGAGCAGGGGGGCTCCAGATCAGAGGGAGAGCACAAGAGAGAGCCTACTCATCGGTCTGCATAATCAGCATCGAACATATTTCTGCCCCAACAAAGAGAACAGTGTGTTCCCGAGATGCTGCTGCACGGCTCAGAAACTCACTGGTGGGCGGTTCTCCTGGGAGGGAGTCAGAATTTTCAGCAGTTCCCCCCACATCTACCACCCCCTGTTCTTGGGCCACAGATTTTCCAGCTCCTAAGGGAGGGACATTTGCACAGGGCCCGGCAGAGGGCAGAGATGGCCCTGGTCTCCGTGACCCCCGTGAAATAAAATTCCCGCAAACACATCTGTGCAACCAATTGGTCCCCCGTCTGTGCTCCACCCTTCCAGCAGGGTCACAAGGCTCAGGTGGTCAGTGGTATCCAGACCACCACTGGCACCTTTGCTTGTCGCTTTAGATTTGGTGTGTCGCATTCCCATGGTGCCGGCAGCCACTGCACACTCTGACGGGGGATCTGTCAGGTTCTCAGCCACACCGCCTAATCTGTGCACAGTGGTACCACCACGCCAGACACCTCCAGCTAGAAGAAGCCAGGCTGCCAGCTTTCAAGACAAAAGTGAACAAATATCCAGGCTGCAGTGCAGTCCAAGCCCCTGGAAAGTCTCTGCCCTGTGGTCCTCCACAGTCGGTTCTATGGGTTTGGTCACTAAAACCCCACCAAGACTCGGGTCTGCTTGGGGTGGCCAAGCTTGGAAAAGTCCTTTCTTCCTCTCTTTTCCTTTTTCTTTTTTGTTTGCTTCTCTTACCTACAATTGTATTTTCCTCTTTAATCTTAAAAACATAAATCAGGAAAAATAGCCTGAGCATGTATGTGCTTTGTTTGAATGTCGCAGTTGTGCCCTTTGTAAAATTACCCCAAGGCATGAGAAGAAAAGGTAGAAGCAATTAGAACACGTGGGACGGCAGCGAGGGGAGGCATCAGAGGAAGGCCACCGTCCTGCGGAGGACACCCGCAAGGGAGCGCTGCCCGGATGGCCTGTCCTCACCCCGCCTCTGTTGTCGCGCTGACCTTTGACAGATCATTCCCCTGCCTGTGTCTCAATCACCCCGTGCGAGCGAGGGGGTGAGACTAAAAGGTCACTAAGGTCACTTCTAGCATGACCCTCTGTGGCTCCATAATTGCTATCCTCGGTCACAGATATGTTCGCCATGATCACTGCCAGTCAAACCAGGAACGTTCAGCAGGCTCTAGACACTCGGACTGACAAATACAGAAGAGACCATAGAGGTTAGCTTGGTCCTGTCAGTGGCCATGATGCGTGCAGACTGCGCCATCCAAGACAAGACTGCCGCAGCCTTGGGTATCCCGAAGGCAGGCGATATGCCTGTGAGGACATTCACAGTCTCATAGGGGCTGCCTCTGTCTCTGCTGTGCCCCTCTCCCCGCACCCATGAATAAAAGGAGGCCACAGGTGAGAAGTGTAGCCTGCAACCCTGAGTGACAGCAGCTTCCAGCCAAGGGGAAGGAAAACACAGATAGGAGGTCTCAGAGCACAGCACCCAGGCCTCTCTCTGGTCCTCGCACACATTGCCGTCTTTGTTGACACTGAGGCTGGGCCAGGCCGGCAGGCCGTTGAAATTATAGAATGCTTCTGCTGTGCCCACATCCGTCCCCCTGCTCTGCTGGGAGCCTCTGGTTCCAGCCCAAATGAGCCCACTGGGCTGGGAATGCCACCGAAAAGCGCTCCCCGGACAGAGGCCAGACTGTGTTCTCCGGATGTTCCCTGAGGGCTGAGGCCTCTGGCCACCCTGCGGGGAGCCTGGGAGCGTGGAGTGACAGCCCAGGCCAGTAATGGGTGTTCTGGAGAACGATTCCAGGTCACTGAGGGACAGGAACACCACGCTCCAGATACTCTGTTTGGGGGCCAGATGAGTTTTAATACATTTCAGGAGTGTTTCTTCAAGCAAAAAAAATTATTAGAATGTTTTAAAAATTAATATTCAGCGCTTAAAGAGACAATGTCAGGGACCCAGAAAATTCATTCATTTGGAAGAAGTTCAAGCAGAGAGTGAGTGCTCTGACCGCCCACCAGCCTGAGCGTGCTGGAGCAGGGGCCACCGAGGCGCGGAGAGGAGCTGCCTGTGAAGGAGACAGCAGGCGGGGGACAGGGGTGGCGGTCCTGCTGCAGTCCTTGTCCCAGCCCCAGCAGCAAGAGGCCTGGAGCTTCAGGCAAGGCCCGGACTCTGACCTCTGTGTGTTCCGCTGGGCAGCGAAGGCAGCCGGAGCCCCAGGGGCCGTCCCTAGGGTTTGCACGGTTAAGGTCGGAGTGTTTCCGTTTAGCAGGCTGACGGTGGGCGTGGGGGCTGGGACAGAGGCCCAGCCTTCCCTGCAAGGGGGTCCTGTTTGCAGCTGGAACTAGAGAGGGGTGAGCACCAGCTGGGCCAGTGGGGCTAGAGTAGGATTCCAGCTGTTCTAGTGTCACGACTGGGCACGGATTCCACTCAGTGGTTCAGGCCCTCTCTGGGCCAGCACGTGCTGGGCACAAGGCTGGGAGCGTCCACTCTGGGGCCTGGTGCCCCCGGCCTGTGGTCTGGAGGTCTAGATGGCGGGTGTACCCCGGCCTCTCCTCCTCGGGCCACCCCTCCCCCAGCGTGGCTGATGGCCGAGATGACCTGGCTTCTCCCAGGCGGCCAACTTCACTGGGCTGCTTAGATCTGCCCACCTGCTGCCACGAGGTCGACAGCCCTCTCAGAACATCCTCCTGCGTTTAATCTTCCCGCCGGGAACAAACACCCTTAAATTCTCCCCTCTTCTGTCATGCTTTGTCCTCTGTCGCGTTGGCCTTTTGTACACTATATTTGAAAATTCTCCCCCTTCGAGGTTAAGTGTTGTTCACCATCATCCCTCACTCTCTGCTGCTGGGGGCCTTTGCAAGTGGAGAAACTGAGGCCCAGGCACTGAGGGGAGAGTTGAAAGCCCTGTGATTTGGGTGCCAGGGGACACTGGCCTTGTCCTGGCAAGCCAGCCCCCGTGTGTCCCGAGGCAGGCTGAGTGACTGCTTCCCCCTTCTCCGAGGAGGTGTCCTCTCAGGTGTGCCCAGAGATGCTGTCTCCTGGGCAGGGCAAGGCGCTGGGCCCTGAGGGACACCTTGCTGGGCAGCCCCTTCGGCACTCTGTGCACCTCCCTCCCGCAGGGCAGCCCGGCCCAGGTGTGCTGCTTCTCCCTGTTCTGTGTGCCTTTCAGTCCACACGTGGCTTCACCCCTCTGCCCTATAAGGTGGACACTCTGGTTGGGTTGTCTGGGCGGCAATAGGCACACTGGTGGCCCCATCCCTGCACCCCGACCCAGGTCTCTAACCTGGCCCCATTGTCCAGGAGGGAAGTCCCTCCCTACACATCTCTGGACAAACACCTACGGGAAGTTCT
Organism: Avahi laniger; assembly: GCA_963575035.1. Taxonomy (NCBI): domain Eukaryota; kingdom Metazoa; phylum Chordata; class Mammalia; order Primates; family Indriidae; genus Avahi; species Avahi laniger. The sequence goes on from CAUYSK010059991.1 coordinate 9,275, forward strand.
AAAGAACAGATGGAAGTTCCCCCTGGCCCAACTTTGGTGACAGGAAGGAGCAAGTTCGGGGGCACACGGCACTCCCCTACTGTGTCACCTGGAAGAGAGGCCAGAGGACCACAGGGGATGGGCTCGTGCCCTCTGGCTGTGCATTATAAACACCCTCCCAGGGTCTCCCCGGAGGGTGGGCTTCAGAGAACGCCCAGCCCAGTTCCGAAACAACCTCTGGGCCCGGAGGTCTCGGAAGAGGACGCTCTGTCTGTTGCTGCCAAGGCCAGGCAGCTCCCTGGGCTGATTAGGTTGCCCCCACCTTGCTCCCAGCCTGGCCACTGCAGGAGGACCGTGCTCAGGTCACAGAATGGGCTCAGGCCCAGCCACACACCTGCCCCTCTGTGGCAACCGCAGTGCTCTGGGCTTGAGGATCTTTCTTCCTCTCTTTTACGAAAACAATGAGAAAGCAGGCAAACTTCCCCAGAGTGGTGAGCGGCCCAGACGCAGTCCAGATGGGCATGATTTGGTTCATTTTCCAGCAGGCTGGACAGCTTGCCTTTGCTCACAGGTCACCCGTTAGACAACAGAGCCGCTTGTCTGCATGAAGTCGAAGGCACGGGAAGGCTTGCGTCCTGACCCCTCCGCCACGTGTTTGCTGTAGACCCATCAGCACGCGTGCCTGTGTCGGGGAACTGCCGCTTCCTTAGTATTACAAATAAGCTCCAGACCCTCCCACCTGGGGGACAGAATCTCTGCACAGGGAGGGACCTCAGGACCTTTCACCCCGACCCCTGTGCCCTAACACCCACTGCTCCTGCAGAGATCTCTTACTCATTTTTGTCACTCCGCCCCCTTGTCAAGGACACAGACTCCAGCTACTTCCTTTTACCGGCTCTGGTGTAAGCGTGGGTCCTCAGGGCCATCTCTTTCCCTGTGGCTGCTGAGATCATGCCGGAACATTTAAAGGGGCTGCGCCGAGGGCTATGCAGAGCAGCAGGGAACCCACAGAACAACACAGTCACTGACCCTGGCTCACCGGCTCCTCCTCTCCTGGTTCCAGCCATGTAGGGGACACCACCGTATCACCCAGCAGCTCAAACCTGAGCAGCCTGACTCCCCAAAAGTCCCACGAGAGCAGGGGGAGAGGCCGAGCGCCCTCGAGCCTGCCTTGTACGCCAGCCCTGCTGTGCAGTGGACCCCGCAGGCTGGGGGCAGAATCTCCCTTCAGGAGCTGCACAGTGTCCCACAGGGGGATCTAGGGAAGGGAGGATGCTGAGAACCTTCCACACTCAAATCCTTCGGGTTCTTGCTGCAGAATTCAGAAAAGCTGTGACCGGAGCCAGACTGGGGCTGGCCCTGAGGCTCTGAGCAAAGTCCCGAAGGCGGCTGCATTTCCACCGGCTGATCACTGCTGCCTGGGCGGAGCTGCGCGGGTGTGCCCGGCCGTGTGTGGGCGCGCTTACGCTCCCATGCACGCAGTCATAGCCCTCCTGGTGCAGGGACCCACACCTGTGAGCACCGCAAGTGTCAAGACCCTATAACATAAGGGGCAGGAAAACAGCAAGGACGTGCAGGACGGCTCGGGTGAGAAAGAAAGAACCGACGTGGGAGCGAGGCGTGTTCCAGGGCCGGCTTGTATGTGCTGACCTGCCAGATAATAGGATTACCCATTTCTTGTCTCCACCTCGCACGGGCTCAGTGCCAGCCCAGTCTCGCAGCAGCGTGACAGTGGACGGGGAGCGTCCTTCCGACCTTCCCTCTCCTGCCGCAGGTCCTCAATGACAGTCACAAGAGCAATAGCAACAACTCACTTCGTGGGATCTAACATGACCAGGGACTCAGCCACCTGACTTTGTAGCACCTCTGGGAAGAGGTTACATCCTTTAAGTCTAAATGTTTAAGGTCCGCTCTGAGTGTGACTTCGCCCATCACTTGACTCAAGCCCAGACTGAGGACCCGGGTTGTACATCTGTCTGTACGTCTGTCTGTCTGTCCATCAGGCCCCGATTCTCAGCTTCCCAGCAGGGTCTGTGCTGGAGGCCCCCTCGACCTGATGCTGAGGACAGAGAGGAAGTGGCCAGTGGCAGGCACCAGGGAGACTGTGTGTGGCTCGATGTCTGTCCCCTCCCTGTTGCTGTGTAACAAACCACCCCAAAGCTAGAAGTGTAAGCAAACTTTTCGTTATGCTCACAAATTCTGTGGGCCAGGACTTCAGACAGAACACAGTGGGCAGAGCTGGTCTCCCATGCAGGAGCTCCGCTGGGAACACCCGCAGGTTGGGTGGCTCACCTGCAGGGGCCTGGGATCCTCCAGAGACATCTGCGCTCAGATGGCTGGGTTGATGCCGGCTGCCCGATGGGATCTCTGCTGGGCCTATTGGCTTATACAGAAGCTCAGGGATGGGGGGAGGAGACCCGGCTGACAGGCAGGAGCTGCACTGCCCTCCAGGACTTAGCCTCAGAAGCACAGCTTGTCGCTGTGCTCCATTCTGTCGGTTACAAGCAAATAGAAAGTCCACCTAGACTCAAGAGGAGGGAATTAAACTCCGTCTCTTAATGGGGGAGTGATGAGGTTCCAGAAGAACTTGAAATGACAATCTGCTGCCACATCTCTGCTGCAGCTTCCCTCCATCTTGCAGATGCGACCCACAGCCTTGATAAGGTGCCTTGTGAGTCTGCGCAGACTCCTCGGGTGTGACCACGTTTGGGATCCCACCAAATGTGGACTCCATATAAGCAATTCTGTAAACCAGTTCCCAGTGACAATCACTTTTTGCAGGGACAATTAATATAAGCACAGCCTAGCACAGGAAAAGTCAGCTTTCCTGTAGTAGTTAAAGTAGAGACTCTGGAGTTAGACTGCTGGTTCTGGTCCTGGCTGTCCGGCTTACTGTGTGACGTTGGGCAAGTTTCTTAACCTCTCTGTGCCTCTGTTGCCTCATCTATAAGATATGGATGATAAAAACGGTCCCTCTGTACCTCTGCCATGAGAATCAAATGAGTTATAGTTTGGAGGTCCCTAGAATGGTGCTTGGCATATAGTAACTGCTATAAAAATGAAATAAAAGATCTGTCAGCTCCGTCAGGCTTGGAATGTGTGACCGTGGGTGCTCCTGATCCTCTACTCAAGGAAAGGGCCCAGGGCAGGCGCTGCTGCTCCAGGTGTCCGGGAGGACTGCGTCTGCTGGAGTCCTGGGGATGTGGGGTCGTTTCTGCCTCTGCGTTGCAAGGACTCTCATCTGTATGGCAATGGCAGATGACACCCGCCTGGGCTGGGAAGTGCGTGCTGTGGGTGGGGTGACGGGGCTGCCGGCCAAGTCCAGGGTCTTCGGAGATTTTACCCGTCCCTCGCCTTCGTGTGTGTGTGGTTTTGTTAAGTTCATAACTCATTCTCATCCATGGATTTGGGAGCACAGAGGAGAGGCGCGGATGATATATTTAATTAAATGTTGCCACGCCCTCCTCTTTAAGGTCATGACAGCCAATAAGGGGGAGGAGACATAGCAAGAAGGCCTTTCAAATGAAAAAAACGAAAAAGAATGACTGAATCCAGAAACACTGTTACCTCGCCGGCATCCTTCCTTCGGTTGTGGTTCAGTGTGTGCACAGTGCTGCACAGAAATACAAAGCAGCCTGGGAAAAAGTCTCAGCCCTGAGAATCTTACAGTATTAAAACTCGCATAATCCCACACAAGAGAAAAACGCAGCGAGGCCTGCGCGTGGCCCCTGCAAACCGGTGCCCTCCACCTGCTGTGACCCGCGGGCCGTGGGGGGCCTCCGGAGAGCCGCCGCATGCCGCTTTTGACAGCCGAATTTTATTAACTGTTTTTTCATTACTCCTGACAGACCTGGCAATGAACTCTTATCAGTGTATTGTGGCGAGTACAAGTCAATTAATTTCTTTTAAATAACTTCAACTGAAATCCTATTTGATTTATATTCCAAGAATGATTTCCATTCCGTTCCTCCCCGAGATTATAGTCCCGGCGGAGTTAATCACACTGGCGGCACCGTCACCCATACCCCAGGGAAGAAACAGGATCGAGGACAGGAGGAAATGAAACGGAGGTGGAGCTGAGCGCATCCTAAAGACCCTTTATGCCGTGTGAGGCCGTTTGCTCGGTGACGGGAGAGCTCGTTTAAACCTTGCCTTCAGAAGAGCTTACCTGTAGTCACTGTGGCAGCGGATGAATCGAGGAGCCACAGGAAATGTCCGGAAGATGGAGGCGTCTCAACGGAGACATGGCTGATGGCCTCTGTGGCTGCTGAGGTCCGGTGCTGAGCCGCCCCCTCGTTTGGTACCGAGTTCTGGGGCTGAAGTCCCAGGAGCCCCTCCCTGGGCACGGCTTTGGCTGTGAGCACCTGAGCCTTAGGTGGCCTGCCATGCGGGGCCGCCCCGGTCACAGTGAGGATGATGGCGGGCTGTCACTGTGAGCACAGCTCCAGCAGGCTTCTTCCCGTCCGCCTCACACAGACAGTGACAAGCAGAGGTGCCACCTTCATGAAGGTTTGCCCACAGGGCCCCCAGTGGTCACCAGCCAGGCCTTACAGGTGATAATGCCTGGCTTGGGGTGGGGGTGGGGGGCTGTGAGCTAGGTGGCATCTGGCCCAGAGAACAGAGTTTAGCGAGTGAGTGACAAGAGGTTGAAGCTCCAGGCAGAGGTGGCTCCCACCCTTGGGAGGTGCGGCGGCTGTGTCCCAAGGCGGGGAGGTGTAGGGCTTGCCTTCTCAAGCCATCCTCTGCCCCAACGCCAGGCTGTCGAGTCGGGTCTGGCAGGCTGCTGGGGACAGCAGATCACTGTCCTGGGGGAGGAATACTCTGGTGAAGAGTTCAGGATAGTTGAACAGTTTGGCAAAGATGAGTTTAGACCAAAAATGTATTTGCAAAATATCTGCTATGGATGCCGTATTAGTTTGCCAGGGCTGCAGTGACAGACTGTGGGGTTGAGAGTGTCTTCGAGCCATGTATCGCTCAGGCAAGGTGGCTTCGACAACAGAAAGTTACTTTCTCACAGTTCTGGAAGTGAGAAGTCCAAGATCGAGGTGTCAGGAGGGTTGGCTCCTTCTGAGGGCTTATCAGGCTGCCACATCAGAAGCTTCCAGGGCATTTGATAAAAATGTGAATTCCGCAGCCACTGAATCGAAATCCTTAGGAACATGGCCCAGGATTTGACATTGAAATAAACTAATTAAGCTCCCCAGGTGGTTCCCAGTGGTGCCCACTCGGTGCTGCTGTGTGTGCAGGTAGAGGGGACAACACAGCTCCACCCTCAAGGAGCCCTCCGGTTGAGGAAACAAGACCTACACGAGACAGAGAAAATAGAATGCGGCATGTGAGCAGGGACCGGCCCGGTGAGCGGCACAGATCAAAGTGCCTAGTGCCTTGGAGGAGGAGGAGGGCGGGTGCCCGTGGAGTGGCGGGTGTCAGGGACGCAGTCCCTGGAAGGTGATGTTCTCACATCTCCCTCTGCGCAGGGATGATTCAAGGCTGAGGGTTGGCAACATGTGAGGACAGGGATGCCAGGAGATCTGAGGATCTGGATCGAAACTTATCTTAGGGTTGAGAGTATCTTTGAGCAATGTATCGCTTTTGTCTTTATCAAAAAACAAATTTTGTGTTTTCTGAAATTCCTGTTTGCTGTCTGGGGACGTGCTATCGGTGCCTGACACATTGACACTCAACAAAGGCTTGCTGGCTTAAAGGTTTCGGATGTTCCGTGTTGGTTAGTGGCTGCGGTGACTTTATCTCTTAGGCGGGAGGTTGGGGGGTGTGGGTAGTGAGGGGGGCCCAGCCGGTGAACAGCAGATGCTGCTGGCGATTCCTGAGTCTAGCAGGTTTAGCGTTGATGCTGTTGTTTTAAGTGGTATTCATCCAACCTGTCTTCCTGTACACATATTGATCCCGGCCCAAAAGACTTGACAGGAAACTATATGGAAAAAAATATGCCAGGGCTCTCCGTGGAAAAGAGTGTGCACGGAGCGGCAGAGCCTGCAGCGAGTCCTGCAGACCTAACTTCTCCGAGCCTCAGTTTCCTCATCTCGCAGATAGGGATCGTTAGAATACCCATCACATTGTGCCGTGATGAGGATTAAATAAGCTAATTAAAAAAGAAGTTTAGAATAGTGCCTGGAGTATGAGCATGCAGTAAATGTTAGCGATTGGTATGGTCTTTTCCACCCAGATGAGTGATGTTCTGCGTGTTTACTTCAAACAAGATATCATGGCTGTTCTCTAAGGACTGTGTAGTCACTAACAAATCCATTTTCCTTATCGTGATCTGTGTAGCTCAGTGATTTTTCTGCTCTCCGCTCCAAGCTAAGAACAGAGAGCTTCGTCTCCCAGGCTGCAAGGAAGCGTCACTGCTCCTCAGTCCGGAGGGGGCTGTGCGATGGTTTAAGGGTGCACCTCCCGCCTCCAGAGATTCCGAGCACCGACAGCCTGCTCAGGTGGCGATGTGTTGTCCTTCTGTCCATGAAGGGAGGGCTCTGCTTCAGCTGAGGAGGCGTCCCCAGTGGACGCTCTTCCTTCTGCCACGTTTTCCCTGAGCGCCAAGTCCCTGGAGGCACCCAGGCTGTGGGCTGGGGGGTATGGCCAAGGTGACTCGGTGCAGTCCGCTGTCAGCCACCCTTGGCGGGCTTCGCAGGGGGTGGCCCCCGAGAGGGAAGGGGCCACGCCTCCTGAAAGGACACGTCTTCTCAAAGGCTCTCCTGTGCTACTGTCTTGGAGTGGGTTTGTCCTGGTGCCTGCACTTTTAAAATCACGATGAAATGTTGAACTCAAGGAGGGGGGAAAAATGTCAAAGAGGCAAAATTTGCTGACTCCTATTTGGGGATTGGTTCTCTAATCCATATTTTTTCCTAAGAAGCCTTATAGAAACCTACCAGAGGTGATGAGTAAAAGCAGAGCTCCTTGGTTGAAGCAGGAGTGCCTCTTTCCAGAGCCCCCGAAATATCCTAGGATTCCTCTGAACCAGTCTGAAAACTCCTGCTCTCACCTGGGAATCCTCCTTGCTTTCTCAGCTGTGCCCTGCTGCCAGGCCCCTGTCCCCTGCAGGGTGGACAGAATCCGGGAGAGAAGGGATCGCTCCTGCCAGAAGTAGGCAGGTGTAGTTTTGGGTGATCCTTGCAGACCTCTTAGTGCAAATGCACTGTTTGAACTTGGCTTTCCTGCACTCTCCCCGTATCTGACTGCCAGAGCTAACCAAGGACTAGGACAGGTAAGTCGAAGAGCTTGATGTGTTCATCTAGACTGTCGCCTGGCCTGCTCTAGTAGTCTTCTCCTCTCGCCCATGTCACTCTGAGGACAGGAGGGCAGTGGGAGGGACCGGAAGTGCCGCGCTTTAGGAAGTGAGAGGGGTCAGGTGCCAGACCTACCCAGGAGGCGTGGACTTTGGCAGGGGAGCCCACAAACCCCAAAAGGCTCCATCTTTAGACTTTCACATCAGCCTATGGCCACCCCAAATTTTCTATTATTATTATTTTAACACCACATTGGCCTTATTTTTAAAATCCGCTGTGCTTGAGCAATTTCGTCTGACGTCAGCTGGCTGCCGGCAACTCTGCTTGAAAACAAGAATAACCAAATCTTCTAAGGAGTAATGCTGAACCTGCTTCGAATGCAATAAATCACAAAAACCATTGTTTACAATAAGTGGTATCTGATTGCTGTTAGAACCTGTGTTTATTGCTTTTGTGTATTATGGTCTCTTGTAATTTGGACAGCCAGAAATTGTATTCCTTTATGCAGCGCGTAGGAAGGGTTCGTAAGGAGGAAGGCATCTGTAATTATGCTGCCAAGGAGTGGGACTGGGAAGCCTCCGAGGAGCATGAAATGCAATTGCCTTTCCACTTTTCCAGTTCCAGGAACCTTCTGGGCTCTGGGCAGGGAAGGACAAAACAGAGGGGGCCTTGGAGCCAGGTTGCCCCAGATCAGAGAGCCCTTGAGTGGCCTCAGAGAGCAGAGCGCCAGGTGGGTGGGCAGCCGCCAGCCCCGTAAGAAGCTGAGCTGATGGTTTTCCTGGAAATTGCCTCAGACACCCCTGCAAGTTTCTTCCCTCATTCTCGCCCATTCCAACAAGTGCCTACTGGGCTTTGTAGGCGAGGGCTGACAGCAGGGGCTCGAGAACAGCTGGTGGCAGAATTCGTTGGTGCCTCTGTCTGCAAAATGTGAGAAAAAGCTCCTTGACCATGTGGCCTGTATCTTGCCATCGTCACTGAGTAAATGGATGCTGTTGCTTGGTTTTTTTGAGGCACTATTAGAAAGAGTGGCGGTGTCTGGGCATGCGATACATCATTCTCCCAACCCCAGAGCTGTGGACTCTAAGAAGAGGGTCCAGTTTCTCTGTCTCTGAAATAGACCTTGCTGCGTCTGTCCTTGCTGCTTTGGAGTCAGCTGCTTCCTCCACCAGCAATGCCCTTTTCTGCCTGTTTCCCCTGCATCCAACCTACCCACCCGTCCGGGCCCTGCGCTTTCACGAAAGATTTCCCTGAACTTCCTCCTCCAATATTCTCAGGCTCGGTAGAGTTTCACCACCATCCACCAAGTCCTTCAAGCCTAAAAACGGGGGTTCATCCTAGTCATGTCTCTTTCTCTCCACCCCAGCACTAGGCCCAGCACGCACAGGCACTCGGGAACTGTTTGTTGAATGAATTTATGAACTTGATAGTCAGCCGACCACCAGCTCTAACCAAAGTCACCTCCTGGATGTTTCTCCAAACTGTCCCTCTTCCCATTCCTACCTCCACAGCCCTCGAGAGGGTCCTTATGGGTTCTCCACAGGACCACCACTGAAGAGCCTATAGAGCCCCCCCGTCCCTTGGCACTCTGGGACCTGGTGTTGGGGGTCATGTCTTGGTCTCTGCCCCCACTCCACTCTCACTTGCCTGTTTTGCCCCATTCACCCCAAGTCCCTGGCAGTTCCTGAGCACACCACACAAGCAGTTTCCCACCTGGGTTTTCATTACGAAGGATGTTTTCTCTGCCCAGACCATCCTTACTCTTTCTTCACCTGGCTCCCCCTCTTTGGAGACTAGGCTCGGGCCTCACCTCCTCCAGGAAGCCTTTTCCACCTGTGCCAATGGGCCTTGGGGGTCCCTTGTTGGTGTTCCCATAGCTGCTGTGTGTTTCTCTATAACAACTCTCAGCACAGTTGTAGCAAACTGTCGAGGTCCCCACCGCAGGCAGGAACACCGCTATCTGTCTGAACGCCCCCAAGTGCCCAGCGCAATGCCTGGCCCATGGCAGGTCTTCTGCAAACGAGGATCTAAATGGAACTGGCACTAACACTCACACAGCGCATAAAGCGCAGAGAGTTCACCCGAGCACCAAACTGTGCACAGTCTCATGTTGGATTAGAGCACGTCACAGACGGCTCCCCAACAAAACCACAAGGACTAGGACTGAGGAGTTCCGGCCCCAGCGGTGTCTGAGCACAGTAGACGTTCCTCAGAGGCGGCTCCTTGAGTGGGTGGATGGGTGGGTGGCTGGGTGGGCACAGCAGAAGCCTGGTCTGACATGTTGATTGACAGTTACCCCACACACAGGATGGGACTAGTCAAGCATGCTTTATTAAAGAGATTAGTGCATCGATCATGATTTCAAAGCTGTGGGTTCTGGTCTGTCTGCCCAAACCCTGTTATTAATTAGACGCCGAGCTACACAACAGGGTCCCTTGTGTCCCCCAGTGCTGAGAGAGTTCTCTGAGGCTCCTGGGCTTGAGCTGCAGTGTGACAAGTGGCCCCCAGCCTGGCTGCGCAGTAAAGGAAGTGGGGAAGGAAGCTAAGGCAGAGCTGCGTTTCCAAAAGGCCCTCACTCCTGGGCCTCCGGCACCTTCTGGACAGGGTCTGGGAAGGGCTGACCAGGAGCGGCTGGTCAGACGACAGCACCCTGCACACAACACTGCTCAAGGCCAAGCATCGTGTTGCCCAGATTTGTTTATTTTAACAAGCCTCCCTTTAATATGCAGGTGCGTTCACACTGGCATGCCGAGCTGGCCGAGCTCACCGCCAGCCCCGAGAAACAAAGGGACACGTTTTTTTTTCTCTTCCTCTTCCCATCCACACCACAGACCCTCCAGGGACAATGCACATAATTCAGGCCTTTGTGCCTTGGCTCAGCAAGCTGGATGGCGACTGTATCAGCCTCTGGGGTCTAGCCGAGCGGCCCCATGACCACTGGGGGCTTTGTCTCTGCAGGGAAATACATTCGGAGTTACAAGCGGCTGACTTCCTGGCAGACTTTCTGAGCCAGCTGGCCAATCTGCAGATGCTCTGGGACCCTGGTCTGTGCCTGTCCTGGGCACCAGGCAGGCGGAGGAGGAATTTCTAAACACTTACGAAGCCACTTACGAAGCCCTTGTGGTCTGGGCTGGGCTGGGACAGGAATGGCGGGACGCCCCCCCAGGCCCTGGGAACAGAACCAAGTCTCACGTGCGCACCTGCAGTGTCCCGTCCAACCGGTGGCTCGGAGGACAGAGGAGGACGGGGCTCCATGGAAGGGGAGGCAGAGTGGGCTCGCTGGACTGGTGGCTGACGAACCTGGGAGCGGGAGCTGGCGGCACGGCCTGCCTGTCACAGGAAGTGCGCAGCTGGCCTGTTTGTCAGCTGCCTCGCGGTGGGAGCCTCTCGAGCCCAGAGAGAGGACGCGTGCGGAAAGCGTGTGCTCCCGTGCCCGCCGTCAAAGTGGAAGGCAGAGCAGTCTCCGCTCTCAGTCACTCTCTTCTAGCCCAGGGGCCTGCCATCTGCTGACTTCTTTTTTTTTTAAACTTAGAAATATAAGCAATTTGGCAGAAACTTTTAAAGGGAACATAATTGATATAAAATGTGAAATGATCGGCCTTTCTAGAATCTTTTTCCATCTTTTCTGCATGCAGATGCAGAGTGGATACAGGACTGTCTCGTGTTTCCCAGTTTTCTCCTAATGGGATTTCCAGGTCTATGTCTCCATGTGTCAACAGAGTCCGTGCTGGCTGAGTGGACGGCTGCCCAGGGGGCCCAGTTACTGGATGGACTTTGCTTCTAGTGCTAGGAAACTGGCTGGGCCCGTGCCCGCCATTAGAAAGGCACTTTAACGCGACGTCTTCCTGCCTCAGATGTACTGTGGCTTTCCATTCCTGGAGCCTTAGGTGGTTTATGAGATGAAAAGCAATGTGGGCATTTTTGTTTCCCTTAGACTGTTCAAGTTCAAATCTTGACTCTGTCAGCAACTACCTGGACAAGTCATTTCTTACCTCTGTGTCTCAGTTTTCTCATCCATAAAATGGGAGGATGAGAATACCTAGTTCACAGGGTTACTCTGAGGATTTGATGAGATAGTGCAGGGCTTATAGAAAATGCTCAAGAGAGGGGAGCACAGAAGCCTAGAAGCATAGTCATCCTAGCAAATGGTGGTATCGTTGTTATTCAGGGAAAGCAGACAGGCCAGTGGGCCAGGGGCTCACTCCCCAGCTCACCTGTGGCTTTCAGGAACATCCAATGAGCTCGTGCAGGCCCCAGCCTTGGCCAGAAATGCCCTGCCCAGCCCCTCTGTGGGGTTCAGAGTAGAGGAGACATGAGAGCCTGTGACTCCTTTTCTCACATGACCGTGGCCCTTTAAGAGTCACATAACATTCTCAGGGGATTTCCACTGTTACCCGTTTTTATTTTCTTTACTTAGAAGTAAAGCTGTAAGAGTTGGAGCCCACCCAGCTGACCCTTGGGAGAGGGCAGGGGTCCTCTGGGGAGGTTAGGGGCAGGAGCCCGGCTGCAGAGGAGGGAGGACACCCCCTTCCTCCAGGAGGTGCTCCGGGACTCTGAGCCCCTCCTTCCCTCGCTCTGCCGGGCCCCTCTCCTGACTCTGGCCGGTGCTTCTGCTATTTCCTTTGCCTGGAAAGCCAACCCAGGGGTCCCCCCAAGGCCCAGGCCCAGTCGCCACCTCTGTGTATCCCCTCCACCCTGGTGTGGGCACTGTCCCTCCTGGGGGGCTGTGTCCCACACCTTAGCACCCTCCGGCCTGTACCTGGGATTCCTCAGCCCTCCTCCCCACGGGGCCCAATCCAGAGCTGCCCACACGGCACCTGTGCCTGGTCCTGGGCCCCACCGTCCCATGCCCGCCATGGCCACTCCTAGTTCTGACCCACCTCACAGCTGACCCTTTCCTTTCTCCTGTCCCCATATCATGAATCGAGTAACCATCCCCCTGACCAGGCATCAGAAGCAGCCAAAGTGTTCCATCTCCTTTGAGCTCTTGGGAAAATGATTTCTTTTTCCTTTTTTTAGTGACTTCTCCCAGGCAGTCCTTAACCCAGGGAAAGGGCCTGCTCTGCGGGCCTAACGAGGGCCATGGCTGCCAGGCGGCATGTGGAGAGCCTGCTTGTTTCCTGGACTCCCGCACAGACCATGCCCTGAGATGCACTTTCCGGGCTCGGGGCTGTCCTGAGGCTCTGTGCAGCCTGTGCCCAGAGGCTGTGGCAGGAGCTGCAGTCGCCAAGCCAGGATGGGCCTCCCTAGATACACTGACCGACCCCTCTGCTGTGAGGCCTGGGCCCATCTACTCCCCAGCCCTCCACTGGGGACACTTTTTCCAGCCAGCTCCAGCTCCCACCTGGTCAGCCTTGGAGATCCCCCAGGGCCCCTCTCCTCCCCCTCCTCCTCCTCCTCCTCCTGGGCTGGGCATTCTCACCTGCTAGCTCAGCCCCAGAACACCACCTTCCATGGTGTCCGATAACTCCCTGCCGGCCAGTGCGCCAAGGCCTCCGGACAGCTGCTGCAGCACCACCCAACCCAGGCCAGCCGCACAGCAGAAGTGGGCTTGCGCCCAGGACTGGGGTGCCGCCCACTTGTGCCAGCAGAGAAGCAGGTAAGGAAGAGCAGGACAGGGCTGAAGACCTCCAGTCTCACCGACTGCAGCCCAGGCAGGGCCAAACCCCCCTGGAAATGGGGCACCAGGCAGGCCTGCACGTGATGTGAATTTTCTTGGGCTTGGCCTCTGCGGTTTCATGGGATCGGGGCAAGTGCCTGAGCCACCTAGGACCTCAATTGCCTGATAGGCACAATGGCAGGACTGGAGGGAAGGGAGCCTGAAGGCGGCTTTCAGTCAGCCTAGTGTGATTCATTGACTACTTAAAACAAAAACAAAGCCTTCAGAGCCAGAGTGGGGAGGAGAGAACAAAGCACGCTGTGTCAGTTTGTGCCGGAATCCAAGGAGTGGACTCAGTGGAATTTCCCACCCTCTGCTGGAGGCCAAGGTCAGGCCACTGCCTTGACCCCTGTTCCCTGGGCCCTGAGACCCGGCACCACCAGAACCCACGGGGCGGGCAGGTGCCGGCGACTAATTACACAAGTCTTCTTTCAGGGGACTGTTTACACACCGCAACACGTTAGGGGAAAACAGGCTTCTGTATCAGCATGCAGGAGTTTCCCCATGCTTTAAGGTCATCTTTCATACATTCCTTCTGAGTACAACACAAATCTCATTATAGAAATTTCTGTATTTTAGCAAAGGAACCACAGTGATAGTAATGAGATCCCCGAATAAAGTTCAGTTCGTTTTCATCTCTCTTTCTTCCCCGAGTATTATTCCTGGAAATGTTACATTATCATAAACCAGAGTTCAGGATGCATATAGGGCTTCAACAATTGTCAGTTTTCTCCATATATAAATTCTAATTACTGCCTTCATTTTACCTCACTCTAGTGTTTTCGTCCTCTTAGATATTTTTCTTTGCCTGCCCCAAGCAACATACGCAAGCCAGATGATTATTAATAGAATCAGGAGAGTTCCTGGTGGAGTGTTCCTGTGTCTTCCGCTCTTCTCTCCTGCTGTCATGTGGGGAAGGGGCCTGGGGGTAATGGGGGAGGGGCATTTCCACCAGATCTGGGGATTCCCCAGGAGGACCCTGCTTGTGACCCCAGAGAAGGCTCTGGGACTAAGTCCTCCTGGCTGGCCCAAGCTGCAGGAGGAAGGGGAGGGGGATCCTGCACAGCACCCTTGGAAGTGAGTTTCATGCACTGGAAGTTTCCAGGTAGACTTTCTTCCCCTCGACCATGTCAGAAACCTCTGGCATGACGGATGCTCTGACTTCACACAGGGGTTTCAGAGTCAGGGCCTTCTCCCTGGTCCTCTGTACCTGCAAGTGCAGCCTGCCCTGGGGGCCCCTGTGCTGGCATCGGGGCCGGCTGGGCAGTCGGGAGCTCCTCTGGCCTGCTCAGGCCCAGCCACACCTCCCTGCCTCATCCATACCCATCTCCACCGGGCCTTTCTCTGAAGCCCTCCCTTACTTCCTCCCCACACGGGGCAGGGGCTGAGAAACTGGCTCTGGAGTCAGATCGTTCAGTTTCTGAATCCCACTACGAGCCGTGTAAGCTTAGGAAAGGGCCTTCCCTCCTATGTAAGATCCATCAGCTGCTGAATGGAGTTTTATATTATAACAACGACAACCAAGTTGGGAGGAGGAAATTAGAAAAACACTTCCAGCCCCTTAAGCGGTGCCCGAGCCCCAGGAGGTGTTTTCTAGAGGTGGTGGAGCTGCGCTGCCTCCCTCCCTATCCCTGCGATCGCTTCCGGTAGCTTCTCCTCTGGGTCTTCCCCTCTCTGTCGCTTTTATCCTCACTAAGGCCCTAACCTTCTTTTATTTTAACGATGTTGGGTAAATCTTTCTGAATGGGGGCTGCTCCCCCGCTCCCCTCTTCCACGGCCTGCTGGCTTCAAGGGAACATCCTGCGGTGACCCAGGCACTAAGCACTTTGCAGGCAGCCTCTGCCCCATAGCTGAGATAACTACTTGCATCCCATTTCTTGGGGGGAAACAGAGGCTCAAAGAGTTTAAGCGGATTGCTCAAGGTCACCCAGATGATCAGAGTCACTAGGAGGCTCTGTTGAATTCCAAAGCTTGTGCTCTTACCCAGTCTGTGGCCTTAGCGGTGTCCTCTGTTACGCAGTGCTGCGCTGATGCTCAGGGGTCTCATGGAGGAAGTTAGGACATTTGTACCCAAACTAAATGCCCACCACTTGCTGCACCTGCTGCGGTTGTGTGTCTGCTCTTCACAGACTCTGCACCCTGTTACTCTCATCCATTAAACTTGCTGTGGTCCTTGTTGCTGCCTGAAGCAACAGCACCCCCACCACCTGCTACAGACCTGTTTGTTAGAATTGTGTGCAAAGGAAGCATTCATAGGCTACAAACAAGGGTGCTGGGTCTTCCCTGTGAACATCAAGCTTCTGCACCGTAAGGCTCGGTTGGTTTGTGTGTTCTAAGGCTCTGTTAGATTGCTTCTCGACTTTTGGTTATGTTTGGGATAAAGGAAGGATGGGTGTTCTCTCTGGACAGAGTAGAGGCCTTTTACCTTTTTGAAATTTGACTGTAAAAAAATAATGCCTTTTTGCAAGCTTGGATAGTCCAAGTGGGGTGCGAAGGTCACGTGGGTCTTTCCGGTTCTCTTTCCACAGAGTGGACTGGGAGCCTGGAATACGAGATGAGAAACCCAAGGCCCAGCCCCTGGGGAGGGGGTTTCTTCTCCTCCAACCCAAGCCCTGAATCTGGCCCCCCAGCTTTTATTCCTGACTCCACTGTCCACTCTCTCTAGATGGCCTAGTCACCGACCGACGCAGGGCCAGGCTGCACGACCGTCAGTTGGACACACAGCACCTCTCTCGCTGCCCCCACAGAGTTTGTGCAGAGTAAGCCCACCCCGTGGAGGTAACCAGTGCCATGCAGATGGGGACTTGTGTGGACTCGACTTTGTCAGTGCCCTGATTGTGGTCCCCTAGGAGCTGAGCACATGAGCAAGTGTTAGAGCTTTCTCTGGAGAGCAGAGTGTTAGAACATGTGTGTGCATCTGCCTGGTAGGGAAAGTTATGGGCATTTGCTGGGGAGGGGGCATGGTGCCCAGAACCTCCTGGACTGGCTGGCGTGCTGACTTCCGCCGGTTCCTCGACCAGCACCGATTTGCATTTTGTTCAACCAACTCCGAACTCAGGAAGCCTGCTGCCCCCGGTCAGTGGCAGCGGAGTTCCTCTGAGTTGTGCCGGGGGCAGAGGGCCCACATTCCAGGGGGAGAGCAAAAAGGGAGCATAGGTATTTTTTAGAACAAGTTTTCCACCCTCTCTTATGATCCACCCTCCGTTCTAAAGCAAAGGACATAAATGCTAAACTGTGGTTCTTGCCAGGGCTGATAAGAAAAACCAGTGAATGCAGGAGTCTCTTTAAGAAAATCCTAAAATTTTGGTCTTATCACCGCTACAACATAATACAGTAAGTATGTTAATTCTAACCTCCCTCTGCTCCCCCTGCCAAATCCCTTTCAGCTAAGGCTGCAGCCTCTCCTGCTACAGACTGAAGTCGCGTCTGACTTGGAATTTTTCCCTTGCCTTGGCTTCGAATCGTGAAGCTCCCGTTTGAGTGGACACGGCTTTTCCCCTCACGCTTCCAGCTGCCCCTAGAATCATTCAGTTCAATAAACGTGGTCGAAATCCCTACTGTGTGCAGGGCACAGTGGTAGGAGCTGGGAAATGTCAAAGTCCAGCTGAGTTCATCTCTTTGCAAGAGCCAATAAGCGGAGGAGCGAGCAGTGATTTATAGGCCAAGCCTGCCAGCCGGCCTTGTCCCCAGCAAAGACTCATTTCAACAAGCTTCTCGTCCAAGTGATTATTTGCTGTTCGTACCGCTTGGACTTGGCACGCTTCTACAACTCCTTTTACCAAAGAGGAAAGAGGAACCTTGAAGTAAGTACTTATCTTGTAAAGAGAAGATTCCAGGCCTCTTTTGGCAGCGTTGCTCTGTAATGCGAATGCATTTTTTCGCCAGCATGCCTTCCTCTTCCAAAGGCCTTCCCTGTCTAGGGCTTTTTCTCCCCGTGGCACCTCTGTGCGGTAGATAGAGGAGATGCTGGTGTTCCCATTTCTCAGGAAAGGAAGCCGGTGCTGGAGCGGGAGACGGTTTGCCAGGTGCCGTGCCGTGGAGTGGCAGAGCCTGCCCGGGCCCGGGTGCCCAGCTCCTCATCTGTGTCTCTTTCCACTGTCCCGAACCCAGAGCTGGCGGCAGGGCAGAAGACACCGCGGTGGCACAGGCACCCACCAAGCCTCGGAGGGGCCGAGGAGGGCCTGGGGAGCGGCAGGCCGGGAGATGCTGTGCGTTCTGCCCTGGCCTCCCGAGAGGTGCGGACAGGAGAAGCTGGGCAGCAGCTGCGAGTCACGGTGATGGATGTTCGCGGCTCCCGGGTGGGTCGCTCACGTGCGCACTGGTGCCAGGGTGGCCGTGTGGCTGGCAGGCTGGAGGGTCGGGCGTCACATTTCAGCAACATGATCTTGGCAGAGCCCAAGTGAGGAGGAACGTGCACACGGGCGTTTGTGGCCTTCGGCTCGCGGGGGGTGTGTGGGAGGACCAGGCGGCCAAGGGGACCTCTCTGGCTCTACCTGTTCTGCTCCTTTGCTGGCCTGGCCAGCTTCCTCAGGGCCAGCAATGCTGTGGGCACGACCCTGCCCAGACTGGAATAAGAAAGCCGGGTTTAAAAGTCAAAGTTTCTGAAGGACTTTGCAGTGAGCAGAGCACATTTGGTATGAAAATGTTACCAGGAAACAAAAGCTTCCCAGTTTCCTTGCCTCTCAGCGAAAGAATTGCAAAGCCTTTTCCAAGTGGGGAGGGAGGCAATTTATATGTGTCTGGGATCTTATTGGAAAGTAATTTTGCTCCCTGTAATTTTTTTATCCAAACTCTCTCAGACGTTGATTCTCAGCTGGATGACTTAGTGACCTGCGGAATTCGCTGCCATTCTGGCTCATAAGAATACATACTGTTACTTTTATTGAGTGTGATTTGTTTTTAAAAGATTTCCCAGAGCCAGCCAAGAGCCCTGGGTGCAGCCCTAGTGCAGGTGCTGGGCGGGGAGGCCGAGCTCAGTACCTCAGGGTGCTGGGAGCTAAGTGCTCCCGTCTAGACACGTAGGAGGGAAAAGAAACCAGAGAAGACTTGAGCGCTTAGGACGCGGGATAAGGCCAGGCCTGTGCCCGGAAGAGAAGAACTTTCCCTTTGTTTTGTTGCCCACTGCTTGTCCCTGAGCCTGCAGGGCCAGGAGGGCCGAGGAGACTTCTGGGGCTTGGCCCGGAGAGCTCCTTTCTTCTTTCCTGCTGCGCCATGTGGCTTCAGACCGTGACATTTCTGTTTGATGCTGTCACTGCCTTGGTTTGAAGAGAATGTCTGTGTACACGAGTCCCTTGGCCAAGAAGAAATAGTGCCCGGAGCCGGCTGGCATCTGCTCTTGCCCTGGCTCTTCCTCTCCCACGTGACCAGCAGCCAAGGGACGGTTCCTTCCAACCAGGCAGGAGGACTAAGGAGGAGGCGGTGTAGGGCCAGCCTGGGCCCCAGGCCTTAGTGCCCTGCTGAGGCACGGCATCAGCCCCGTCTGGAAGAGTAACGCCCCAGCCACTCTTCTCGGAAACTCAGTAAGCAGATAGCTGGGAGCCCCAGCCCGGAGGGGCGCCCCAGAGAGGGCCCACCTGCTATTTTTAGAAAGCTATCAGGTGTGCAGGACACAGAGTTGCCTTTTTCCATCTGTTTGGGCTCATTACAGGGAGCCTATGTCTCTGCCATAGGCCCCGCCTGTCCTGTCTGAGAGCCGTACTGCAGCCTGGGGCGACACAGACCTCCCTGCTGATGTGACCCAGCCACGCTGCTGGCCTTACCTGGCCATGGCAGGTGGTGTCACAGAGATCCTTGGGCCCACGGCCACTTTGTCCTTGGAAGCACAGGTGTTGCACACTAAAGCCTGCCCTCCTCTGCTTCCTTGAGAGGAAGGCGAGGGTCGGAAGGTAAAGGCAGGAGCCCACCGAGAGGGGTGTTGAGTCACCGGGTGGGAGGTTCCGGAGCCTTTGTTCTAGCAGGAAGGTGCACAGAGTAGCGTTCACCACAGGCAGATGCGCAGCCACTTGAAGCTGGGAGGTGTCACAGAGGAGGTGGTACAGGAGCCAGGCCTCAAAGGACACAGGCTTGGGCAGGGTTTGGTCAGGGCAAGCGGGAGGGGCAGAGGGAACCACAAAGGCTGCACTGTTGGCCTGGAAGTGGGACAGCCCAGGGTGTGACTAAGGTGCCTCGAGGGGCATGAAGCTAGTGCAGGGGGCTCTGCAAGGACAGGGGAGGAGCCTGGAGGGAGCGTGAGGTGGTGCCAGGTGGGAAAAGCCACAAATGCCAGGTGAGGTGTTTGGATAGGATGCAGCGGATGGTGGGGAGAAGCCACTGAAGGCCAGAGCAGAGAGACAGGAGCCTGTAGGCCGGTGGCCTGCTCTGCCTGCACCCACCAGCGCGACATGGGCTCCTCGTGGCTCACAATGTGCAAGTGTGGTGAGCTGGGGCCGGCTCCGCAGCTCCCAGGACCTGACGTTCATGGCTCCTCCCCGCTCCTCCTTAATGGCATCACCTTGGTAGCTTGAAACAGCCACAGGGGAGTATTCACACAATGGAGACTGGCCCACACTACCCGTCAGAGTCCGAGTATTTTTTGTTTTTGCCACTACTACCTCCAGAGCCGGGTGTTACACATTTGCCAGCACAGCACTGGGAAATGGGAGCCCCTGAAGGTTTTATGCCCAGGAAAAACATCGTCAGATCAGCAGTGACCGCACTGAACTGGCATGGTGCGTGGCGGACGTGTCTTGCACGATTCCCTGTTAGGAGGCCAGAGGTGGGGAGCAGGGATGGGGCCTCAGCCAAGAGATGGGCAGCCTCGGCCACATTCTAAAACCAAGCTCCTTAACGCGGACACTCCTCACACAGAGGACACACGTGTTTCCTGCTGCTCTTCTTCATCACCTGAGCTGCTTTCTAAATGCGACCTGCATGTCCTCCCCTCCAAGGTTGGCACATGCTTGTCCCCCCCTCGAATCCCCTCAGCCCACCCCCTAGTGGGGTAGCACTCAGCACACCAAGTAGCGTGTGCCCAAGGGCAGGACCCTGGCCCATAGGACCCGGCACAGAACCCCAGCATGCGAGTCTATAGCTCTCCTCCACGAAGAGAGTGTGGGAGCCCAGAGCAGGGAGGAGCCGCTTTCCTGGGTGGGTGGAGGAGATCGCTGGCTTAGAAAGCGTCTGAGCAGGGCTTACAGTTTGTTGGGCCACTGAGTGCAGAGCTAGAGTCTTTCTCAACGGTGCATCCAGTTGGTCTTGACTGCATGGTAAAAGCAGTAGTTATTCAATGTTTTAGAGCTGCAAAACATTTAGCCCACAGACCCCTCCCAACAACCTTATAAGATGGATTGTGCTCCCATTTTAGAGATGAGAAAACTGAGGACCAGCATTAATTGACATCCCAAGGTGCCAGAGGAGCAGCTCGTAGTCCCCAGGCCTTGACCCTGACTCCTGAGGCCCTGAGGCCCTGAACCCTCGGCTCCCTGCACTGAGGACTTTGGGCCATCCAGCCCGAGTGGACTCAGACGTCAGGAGCCGCCCAGCTCCGCCAGGAGATAGGGCGCGAGGCCCCGGGACTGCTGCACACCCCATCACCCCGGTCCCTCCAGGACTTGCCTCTTGAAAATGGGCATTAGCCGTGGGGATGAATACACTGTTGCGTTTGTTGCTCTTTTGGGAAAAGAAAAACCTGGCTTCTAAAAGCTGTTGTATTTTATTTTTCTATAAAGAAGAAATTAATTTTAGTCTTTCTTTTTGGTTTAAAATGTTGTTCTTTGCTTTTTCCGCCCTACAATTTAAAAGGAAACATTTGTCTGTTGAGAAAAGAAATGATAATTATAGACTAAAAATTGTTTCTATTCTGATTTGAAAAAGTGACAAAAAAATAAATTCCATCGCACAGATGGGGCTCTGCTGACGGAGGGTGTTTAACAATGAGGCCCTGGCCCGTTCGGGGCCCGGAATGGTGCTGGAGGTGGGTGTGGGCTTGGGTGCCGCTGGGGTGCGGGGCTGTCCCCGAGGCTGCTCTCCGTCTCTGCTGACAGAAACTCATACCCATGGGGTCTGGGCACACTGTGCCCTCCATGTGGGTCACCAGTGGGAGGAAGAAGATGTGACTGGGGATGTCACCTGGGGACCCTGTGGGCATGCTAGGTGGGCTGTGTACAGGACAAGACCAGGCACTCCCGTGTGTGGCCCTGAGCCCAGAGAGCCACCTAGCTGGTCCAGAATTTTACTTTTCAGCCTCACAAAATTACAATTGCTTCAAGTCCTTCGATCAGTAAAGCAGGAAACTGATTAGACTGTGAAATTAAACTAATAATGTCACGCTATTAACCCTCAATCGATGGGGACTGAGCTCAAAGTGAAGGCTATTTCCTAAATCCGTATTACCCTTTGGATACATGTATTCACTTTTTTGAAGAAATCCTAGGGACGTGCACATCCCCAGACTGCCTTTCTCTCCTGCCAACACAGCGTGATTCTCAGTGCTATCTCTGCGGCCACCCTGGCGGTGCTGCCTGCGTGTGTGGTGTGCAAGGCCAAGATAGGGCTGAGTGCATGTTGGCTGGGGCGGGGCAGCCTCTTGGGCCCTTGGGGGCCTGGGTGGGGTGCCTCAGGCCTTCTGTGCGGGTGTGATTCCTACGGGCCCTTAGTCACCCTCTGCTGCCCCTCGTCACTGGGAACCTCTCTTTGAGGTTAATACCGGGCCACCCTCTAGCAAGACTTGGGGTCCAAGTGTGTAGTGCTGGCCAGAGAGCTCCTTTGTAATCTTGCATGCACGTTGGATTCACACCCCACAACGTGGGGTCTGCTGAGCCTTTGTGTGTTCAGCCCCATGCGAGAGGGCGGTGGTCGCAATCCTTCTCATTTTCCTCCCCACACCTCAACCCCTGCTGCCACTCACCCCCACCAAAGCACAGGCTCGGTGTAGACCCGGCTGATTGGAGGCCGTGTGCATGCTTGAGAGTGAGAGTAGGAGTTGCGGCTATTTCCTGCTGTTTCCTGATCACCTTCAAGGGCCAGTTTGGGGAGTAGAGTGTCATAGGTCTTGTCTACAAACACAGTATCTGGCTTGGACCAACCTCCACCTGCGAGCTCCCTCTGGGGCCCCCGAACCGACCCTCTGGCCTGTCGGTCAGGATGGCCTCCTGAGCCAGCCTGGGTGGCCAGCGTTTGCAGATGGGGCTCTGGTCACAGTATGACAAGGTCATATGTATGACAGTGTCAAGGACCACGTCTCACATGTGCCTGAGTCCTGAGAGACCACAGCTTGTCATTCACCAAAGTGACGAGTGTGGGTCAAGCGAGGCCCCACACACAGCCATCAAGACCTGCTCAACCACAGCCCTTCAGTCCTTCCGGCTCCTCCCGTGTGCTCTTCCTTACATAACCTCAGCCCTGCAGACGGGGAAGGTACTTGCTGTTGCCCCCATTTAAGGGATGAACAAACTGAGGCTGGGTGATCGAGGGGCTGATGTACTCACACTGCTAAAGAAGAGGCAGGACTGGCTCTAGAACTGTGGTGCAGAGCACTCTGGTTGCCCGAGTTCTCTCCAGTGGGTCATTCTAGAATTAGCAGAGTCTTTGTCCTCTTACGGCCTTGCCACTGAAGGGGAGGAGCCATCAAGCCCTCCCATCGGCCCTCCCACGGCTTGTCCTCCCAACCTGTGAGTTCCATCGCGGCGGAACATTGCCAAGGATCAGACCCCCTCTCTAAAAGTGGTGATGGTATTTAATAACTAATTACTCTAATGATCCTGCAGAAATGCTGGAGACCTGTTTTAGGAGAGATGTCAATTAGAGCCATCTGCACGGTGAATAAAGGAGCCCTACCCCAGCTGTACTGTTGAAACATGTTAGCGTTTTCCTACCAGCGGCCATATGGTACTTAACGAAAGTGAATTGTTCACACTGCACAACCCGCGCCTCCTGATGAATACTAGCATTTTGTTTTGGAAAATAGTTCTTCCATCGTGTGGAATATTTTTCAATGCAGTAAGTAGCAAGTTGGAAGCCGGCAAGCCCTTGAATGCAAAAAGACTCCCATCACCTCAAGACGCTCTTCCCTCCATCCCAGCCCATCCCCGGCCCCTGCCCGGCTGCCAAGCCCAGCTCCACCCCAGCTCCTGCACCCCACACGGGCCCAGCACTCAGCATCTGCTTTGGAATCTGGTCCGGAGAAGGGAGGCCACTGAGGGTTCTTGCTCCAGCCCACCACGGTGTTCCTCTCTGCATGAACTTAGAAGCAGGAAATCTGAAGCCATACAAAGTTGGAGCACCGTCTGGAAGGACACAGATGTTGGGTGAAAGTCCCCCAAGAGCTGAAAAGGAGTACAGGGTGCTTAATTGGGTGTGTGGCTTCAAAGAAGGGTTAATTTCCTACTTGCAGACTGTTTAAGGAGGGCAAAGCTCACGTTGACACCTGGACACCCAGCGAAGTGGAGGAGGAGCTGGGACTGTTTCTGGGGCTCAGTGGAAGCCACAGATCAGTGGTGAGCACAAGTTACTGCTGCGTGTGGCCCGACGGCTGGGGTCAGGGTGCGGCCACCCTGTGGGTTCCGTTAATTGAAAGCAGGCATGCTGGGCTCTTGTTGCCTGGGGTGTCTCAGAAGCAGACCAGCGCCAACATCGGGCCACCGCGCATCCGAGAGAAGAGCTGGCGCTTGTGCTGTGGCAGACACGCCCCCCACCCACCCAGAGTGTGCTGGGCAAGGGGCCTGCGACTCCCTCCGGGGGCTCCGTGGCCTGGTGAGCGGAGGGCCCTGCATCGGAGCCCCTGGGAGGGAGCTGTTTTATTGCAGTCTGTCCTGGAACCAACAGGATTCCACTTGCCAGCAATATCTATTCCGGAACTTTCTCTAGAACTGAAGTCACTTATTAAAGCTTAATAAAAGGCAAGATTGACTGCAGTTAGGGATAGAGAAGATCTGCTGCAAGTCCTGATTCCCCGAGACTTCTTCACAAAACCACGGGCCCATAAATCTCACTTATTTTCAATTCAGCAGCAACTGATCCCGAGTTACAATAATGATCCTAAGTTCAGCTGAACATGTCCTTAAAGGAAATCCTTCTGGGTGAAAAATAGCAGAAATGTGCTCCCATCTGTCCCTCATCAGCAGACTGCGGCGTTTGCTTCCCGCATCTACGCCCCGGGTGTTTTCTCACTCCCCGTGACGCTGGGACTATAACAGACATGGGTCAGAAAGAACCAGGCCACAGTGACACCCAGGTGGCCTCCTCAGCAAGGTGACAGCTCTACAGCTCTTCACCATAGAAGGGGCCCCGAGCATCTCAAGTAAGTCACCAGCCTTTCCACTGGGCCCATGCCAGAGCGCCCCCCACAGACCAGAACCTGTCCCCTTTGGGACCATGCCTGGCAGGTACCACAAGGAGTTAACCTTTTCTCCTGGGACAGGGGTGTCGAGAAGGGCGAAGCCCGGGTTGACATATGGTGCCTGGCCCGAACACGAATGCTGTGCCCAGACACTGATTTTGATGAAGTGCATTATAAAATTTAAAAACAAATTTAAAACTCTATTAACTCCCTGTAATGGCCTCCTCCTGCGGTCCATAGACAGCAACGGCTCACTGGCAAGGAGAAAAAGTACTACAGTTTGGATTGTGCTTGGCTTGCAGCAGAACAGAGACGGTGGGAGCTGGGGAAGTGTGAGGCCGGTCGCACACCCTCTCCCCGAACACTGCTTCCTGCGCCCCGGGGCCAGACCCAGACCCTGCCAGACCAGTGGGCCCTTGCGCCAGATGCAAATCACCAGTGTTAGACATTGTCTCACTCCTTTGTTAAAATCTAAATTCCTCTTCCTTTTGAGGCTAAAACACCTCCTTCAAGAATGAACCGCTGAAGTGAGATTATGAGATTATCTTAACTGGGGATTGAGGCCCAGGGAGTGAGGAGCTCATCGTCCCTAGGGGCCTTTGGTTTTGGGGTCAGCATGTGGGTGGATGTCAGGCAAGAGGAGCGTGTCCCCAGGGTCACCCGCCCCACCCTCTGCACAGGGTTCTAGAAGGGTCAGGACAGGGAGGCTGTTCACTGCAGGCCTCTGCAAATCGAGGCGCATTCGGGGGAAGGGGAGTATTGGCCCGGCTCCAGCCTACCAACTGGAGAGAGCTGAACTTTTGTTGAGAAGGGAGACAGCCCCGCAGCTGTGCGTGCACGTGGGCAGAGAGAGAGGAAGAGCTCAGCTGGCAATGACACGTCCTGGGGGCAGACGGGTGGGCCCCCTCCATGTCTCTGTAACCCAGAGGCCCCTAGGCCGAGGAGTATGAGGTGCTGCATGGCCCTGTTTGGGGGGAGTTCAAGAGGTTTTCTGCCAACCAGTGGCTTCTCTGAGGGCAGCTTTTAGTCCTTCTTAAGCACACAAGGTGGTTTGGAGATATTTGGGGAGGAAAAGGTATACACATATGCAGGCCTAGTGTCCGAAGGCAGCAGAGAACCACATGTATATGTGAGTGTGTGTGTAGGGGTGTGTTTGAGTGTGGTTGGTGTGTGTGTGTGTACACACATACGCACGTGTGCAGATTTGTGTTGTAGAAGTAAGCTGCGCCTTCTGATGCAGCTGCTTGTTGGCTATTCCTGGGGCTATGGGTGCAACGCGGACTCTTGGATCCAGGGATGTCTCTCTTTCTGAGTGTTCTCTTCAAGACAGTAGGGAAATGAAGATGCACTTAATCTTCACCTCACCCTCTGAGGCTAGCATTCTACCCGCTTTGGAAAAAAGGCTGGGATGTTCTGGACCTCCGAGGAGACTCAGAGGTCCTGGCCCAGCAGGATTCGTGGCATTTGGCGTCAGAGAACACATGAGCCAGGAGCAGATGATGCAACACAAGGAGCTCCAGGTCGTGGGTGCAATTTCTGTGCAGTCTCGGGAGCATTGACACTGACTAGCAGATAAAAGCCAGGAGACCTGGGACTCCAGATGGCCTGGGACATTTGGGCCAGGTGGGATAAAGGGCAGGAAGATGACTCTTGCAATAGTTTGAGGACCTCCCTCTCTCATGGGACTAACAGTGCAAATAAGAACTGGGGGCCGTTACAGCGATGAGGAGAACAGAATTTCCATGTGCTAACACACTCTCTAGAAGATCTACTTCTGGACAGTTTGAATGCTATTTACCAACTGTGCTTTCAACCTTCGTGAACCTGGTTTGGGCTATTTTGTTTAAATAAGACTGTTTTTAGGAAATAGCAAATTTACTAATTAACCCCCTTATTTTAAATACATGCAACTTTCCTGTGGCATTAAAAAAAAAGAAATACATGTATGCATAATGCAAAGTTCACACAGCTCTTTTTGGGTATGTAATATTGCTTCTGACATTTTAATTGATATTTGAACCAAGTGAGGAACCGCCAATAGTTGAAAGTCCCCAGTTTTTAGAATGCCATCCAGGGCAGCCAGGGTCGCTTTCCCGCGTCCCTGCTATGCAGAGCCCGTTTCTTCAGGTTCGTCGTGTCCCTTCCCACAGCACAGTAAACAGAACCTCGCGGGCTTCAGAATCGTCCAGACCTTGTATTGAGCCCAGGTGCGGTGCTTTGTGAACCTGGGCATCCCTTGGCCACATTGCAGCTGATGCAACTTACCTTGCAGGGTGCTCATCATCATCAGTGTTTTTTTATTAAGTAAAATCATACATGTGCAACACCTGGCCCCAAGCCTGTTCCCTAGCAGGCATCGAATAAATAATAGTTCTTCTTATGTCTTAATGCTCTGGTTGACAGACAGTGTCTTCCCAGCCTGGAATGTTCTTCTCTTTCTTGCCTTCTACTGAAATGCTGTGCATCCTTTCAGGGCAGGTTTGAATGCCACTGTCTCCGAGAAGCCTTCCTTGTTGGCCCGAGCCAGATGATTTCTTTTTGTGCAGCATCACAAGTTGCTAACTTGGGTTCCAGCCCAGAGGCCCCTCTTCCTCCCACGCTGCTCCGTGTCTCCCCAGCTGCACTGAAGCATCTTTTTAGGGGCCGCTTCCTGACCTGCCACGGCAGCTCCGGGCCCTGGGCCTGGCACACAGAGGATGTCGAGACAGGCTTGTAAAATGAACGTGTTTCAAACTGTTGAGTGAAGCTTAACCTTTTGTTTTGAGCTCCAGTCCTTCTAAACTTCCCTTTCCAGACTACTGCGAGAAGTCAGCTACAGAATTAGGAGGGGGCAAAAAAGTGCTCTTGTGGTATCTTAGAGCTGAGAGCATCTTGGATTTCACACCTAGAGCCCCCGACAGGCTTTCTGGGTCCCCCAATCCTGCCGGTGCTGCAGCAGTGTCGACCGGCTCTAAAAGCAGCCGCTGAAGTGCAGCTTAGCACGAAGGAACGTTCTGGGCTGATGGAAAGGGCCTGCATCTCGACTGCGGTGGTAGTCAGGCAGATGCATGCATTTGTCAAAACTCATCAGACTGTACGCTTAGGATCTGGACAGTTACTTTATGGAAATTATACCTCCATAAAATCAGTTAATTAAAAAAAAAATGCGGCCTGACCAGATGGGCGGGGCTCAGGGGCCCGTTCCGGTCTTCCTGTGGCATCGAGACGTGTGGCTAACGCCAGCATGTCCCGGGACTGCTCTGGGAGGAAAAGAGACAGGACAGCCTCTGCGCTTGCGGCATTGTAATCCTAAGGCCTGAGCTGGGCCTCGGTGCGCAGGGGACTCCCCCTCGTCTCCCAGGAGACCTCACCCTCGCCTGCTCCGACGTCGTCAGAGCCAAGCCTCACATGGCCGTGAGCTGGGGTCTGCCTCTCAGCAGAGGGGAGAAGGTTAAAATGAGTGTAAAAGGCAAAGCTCCTCTAACAGGGGCTAACGTGTATGCCCATGTTTGTAGCAGCATGACTCACAGTAATAGCCACAGGGGGTAGCAACGCAAGTGTCCACGGGTCAGTGCATGGATGAATACAGTGTGGTGTAGACATTCAATAGGATATTATCCAGCCTCAGAAAGGGAGGAAATACTATATTTATGGATACAAACTACAACATAGAGGAACCTGATGTTATGCTAAGTGAAATAAGCCCAACAAAAAAGGACAAATACCGGGCCGGCGCGGTGGCTCACGCTTGTAATCCTAGCTCTCTGGGAGGCTGAGGCGGGCAGATTGTTTGAGCTCAGGAGTTCGAGACCAGCCTGAGCAAGAGCGACACCCCCGTCTCTACCAAAAATAGAAAGAAATTAATTGAACAGCTAAAAATATATAGAAAAAATTAGCCGGGCATGGTGGCGCATGCCTGTAGTCCCAGCTACTCGGGAGGCTGAGGCAGGAGGATGGCTTGAGCCCAGGAGTCTGAGGTTGCTATGAGCTAGGCTGACACCATGGCACTCACTCTAGCCAGGGCAACAAAGTGAGACTCTGTCTCAAAGAAAAAAAAAAAGGGACAAATACCATATGATTCTACTTACATGAGGTACCCAGAGCAAATTCACAGAGACAAAAGGTGTAATGGTGGGTGCCAGGCACCAGGGGGGAGGGCAAGCGGGGAGTTAGTGTCTAATGGGCATAGAGTTTCAGTGTGGGAAGATGAAAAGTTCTGGAGATGGATGGTGGCGATGGGTACACGACATTGAGAATGTAGTTAATGCCATTGAAGTGTACACTTAAAACGGCTAAAATGGTAAATTCTGTGTTATGTATATTTTGCCATAATAAAAATTTTTTAAAGAAAGATAAATTTAAAAATCCAAGGCCCAGGCCAGGCTTCCGGCCCCCTTAAATATGGACATGTCATAGTTCCTGGTTCGGAGGCGCGGCTTGGCTGAGGATTTGGCTTCTAGTGCTGAGAACCAAAGCACAGAAAACAGAAGCCTTCTCCGACTGCAACCCCTTCCTTGGAATCCACATGCAACCCCTGTCAGAGTGACACGTGTCCTTCCTAAATGCCAGGGTCCTTTTGTCAAGGCAGAGTTGGGTGAGCACACAGTCACGCCACGGGTTTACCTCAGTGTTCCCATGGGCAACATGCGGCCTCGACCTGACAACCGTGGGGGCATTTTACTTTATCGCTCCAGCGACTCCCAGCATCGTGGCTGGGGTGACCCCGTCCTCAGCACCCAAAGGGCTCAGGCTGCAGAAATCAGAGCGCACTCTGGGGACGGCAGCCGGCTGTCAGGGTAGGTTGGCTCCGGGCCTGTAATTCAGAGTGACACCGAGGCATTTGTCGAGGCGGGGGGCCGGGCGCTGGTGCCGGCAAGGACTCCCAGCCGGCAAGCTGTGCAGAGTTGAAAGGAAGCGACTCTCCCCCAGGCCTCAGGGGCCATGTTTACTTTTTTCCTGGAATGGCCGGGGCCTTGCCCATCGCCACCGCAGAAGGGGCCGCTGACCTTTGTGTTTACAAAACAGTGCTGGAATCCCCAGCCGGATCTCTCTCCATGAAGGTTTGTTGCATTCAGGCCTTTAAAGGACAAAGAGAGGATCTGTTGAAAATGCCTGAGCCCACGCCATGGAAAGAAACTACATAGTGTTCACTTAGGGTTGGATGTAAATAAATGCAAAGGACGGTGACAATCTTATTCCTGTCCCTACCTAATGAAGTAGTGGAGAACAGAACACACACCAGCTTCCTCCAGCTGCGGTGGGAAGGGCTGCCCTGGACCTGGCCAGCATCCCCCTTCGGTGCCATCCGTCCCTGTTCTCTGCGGAGACTCGACGTGTGGACGTTGCTCTTATCCAGCCCCCAGCCCACCTCAGGGTGCCCCTTTTCTGCAGTCTGGCCCTCTGTCTCCCTGTCTGCGTTTGTTCTGCATTCGTTCTCAGAGCCTCAGGCTCAGTCAGCCAGTTCAGTTGGCAGGTGCCACTGCCACCCTCTGTGGGCAGCTCTGCAGCCTCCCTTCCCCTCGCTCCTCCCTGTCCCTTCCCCTCGCTCCTCCCTGTCCCTTCCCCTCACCTCCTCCCTGTCCCTTCCCCTCGCTCCTCCCTGTCCCTTCCCCTCAGTCCTCCCTGTCCCTTCCTCTCAGTCCTCCCTGGACACCGTGGCCTCAGAAGAGGGGTCTGCTCCCCCCCTTTACCTCCTCCATACTACTACCGTGCAGGGAAGGACATTTAAAGCCTTCTAGGAAGGACGAGTAACCTCTCGATTGGGTTTGAGCTGCAGATTCCTGCAGCGGGTACAGCCATGGACTCCACAACACTTTCTTTGTAACACAACTAAACACACACACAGGCATTGCCAGCAGATCAGGAGGAAGCCTGCTGCTTAACCACTCCTGCCTGATGTTACGTCAGCTGCATTAGTGTCCGGAATGCAGAGTTGTAACCATAAAATATATCAGGACTCACCTGTTGGCAGAACTGGAGCACAGAACTGCAGGCACTAAAACAAACAGGAAGCCTCGTGTGGGTATCTGGGAAGAGGTGGTCCATCGCTCTTTGCTAAGATTTGGGGCATTTGCAGCTTGGCCAGGGTGAGAAGCTGCACGTTGCAGGGGAAGCTGGGGAGGCAGGTCTCAGGACAGCCACACCTCCACCCGCTTAGGGATGGAAAGGCTGGGTTCTCGGGAAGCTCATTAGATCCTTGTTTTGATACTTTGGGCTGTTCGAGGCTTTGGAATATGGACAGAGGGTGTCAGGATTCGTGCCATCATCTTCATGACGGCAGGAAATACTTCCCAAATCCAATGATGATTTCTCCATGAAGAGAAAGGAGGCGCTTGTTGGGGAGGGACAGTTACTCTGGAAGCACTGAGGGTACCCGCAGACCTCACTGTGAGGGTCAGAACGAGCGTGGATCACTGAGCCCATTGGGCTGAAGCCCGATTAGCATTTGGCAATACAGAGGCCAGAAAGGAGAAGACTCATCTAAATTCACACCACCAATAAGAGGCAGAACTGGGAGGGAACCCAACTTTCCCCCGACTCCCAATTCCATCCTTTGATCAGCGCAACAGACTTATGAACCGAGGGAGGCAGCACTTCTCAATGGGGTTTGCATTTCTAACAAGCTCTCGAGCGATGCCGACGCTGCGGGTCCTGGGACTGCTCTTTGAGAAACAAAGATGCACGACGTCAGCTTTGCTTGCAAGGAGGCCAGATGGCATTGGTGCAAGGCTGGGATTCCTAATTCTGTGTTGTATCCGCTTGGCTCCATTCACGTTGTGTTTTATCTTTACCAAGATGTCTAAAAGCTTTTGGCCTAGACCCTCAACAAGGAGGGTATCTGTCGCCCTTTGTCAGTTCCTTGCTACCCAGATCCCAAACTGTCCCTGGCATGCGGGAAGCTGGAATCATGACTGAAATGTGGGTTCCAGACACTCGGAGGAGGGAGCCTGTGGCTGTGGGGGTGCACAGGACAATGGTCTTTGGTTGTGGGGAGGGACATGTTGTGGAATGTGCCACTCTGTTAGTTGTCTGGGCTGCAGCTGGACTAACTCCAGCCTGTAGTGTCTGTCCTCGAGGTTTGTGACAATGCGACAATTTGCACCATTGATCTCTTACGGAATAAGGCGTTCTCGGTGGCAAGATTGTCGGGGCCTCTGCTTTTTCCACCAGTTCTCGCAGATCTGGAAACCTCTCCTAGAGATTTAGAGCCCACATTGAGAAAAGAACAGAAGGTACCTCCGAGTGCCTGACAAAACAAACAGCGATCTCCAAATGCGTGCGCACGGAGTCCTGATCTTTCTTCGCCGTCAATCCCTCAGGCTTTAATTCAGAATCGTTCTTTAAAAAAATACAAATTGACTATGAGATTGATTACATGGATTCTAAATTCAAAGCAAATTTTACAAGCTCCTGATCTGGCAAGGGGAGGGGAGGGGTTAGAGAAGGTAAATTACAGCAAGAAAACTTTGCTAGAAGCTTGAGCAGAGGCGAAGCAACCGCAGAGCTCTAAGGTTCGACGTGCACACTCAGAAAGCACCGCGGCGGGGACAGTGCCGTCCAGCAGCCCTAGATGTCTCTATTCTGTTGAATTCTGAATACTGGTCAGTATATTGGGAAGTATGTGCTGTATTTCAGAATATTTCATCTTTTAAGTGGCTAAAATATTTTGCTCTTATTTAAGATTGGGCATTGAAAGGAATAAATTGCAGTTTTCTCAAAAATATGGCTATATGTAAGAAAAAAGAGACTTTCAGTGATAATTTTCACAGACCCTGCTGACGCTGTGCTACCCTTATCCTGCCTCCTCCTCACCCCTTCAGACATCGCCTTTCCTCATTCTCTTTTTCCAACCCCTTCGTGGTAGTGTTCTCCGCAGTTCTGGCCTCGCCGTGCTTTTCTCTTTCCACACTTGGACCAATCATCCCCTAAACTCCAGTGACCCCAAAAGCTTGTGTCTACGGGCTTCAACTTCCTCGTAAACAACCCTGGTCCCGTTGTCCTTCCAGCTCAAACCTTCATCTTTTCTGCCTTCTTCATCTCGGGGAGTGTGCACGCCACCCAGTGGCCCTGAGAGCTGGCTCTGGTGTCCTCCGCCTTTGGAACTTCTCATTTCCGGCTCCTACTCATCTCCTCTGCCACAGCTCTGACCCTCCTCAATCCTCCCCTGGGCCGTATGCCCCGGTGTCCCCAACGATCTGCCTGCTTCCGGTTCCCCGTCCCCTGCCCCAGGCCCTCACAGGGGCTTACTCTTTCTGCTAGGGCCCTTGGTCCACCGGCACTGCCCAAGGCAGCAGCCACTCTCTAGGTGCACTATTTATTTTCAATTTTTTTTTAATTTTTAATTATTATGGCTACATAACAGTTGTGTATATTTATGGGGTAAGTGTGATGTTTTGATACAGGCATACAATGTAGATTAATCAGATCAGGGTAATTGGAGTATCCATCACTTCAGGCATTTATCATTTCTTTGTGTTAGGAACACTCCAATTCCACTCTTTCAGTTATTTTAAAGTATGCCCTAACTTATTGTTGATTGTAGTCACTTTGTTGAGCTATCAAATATTGTTCCTTCTGTCTGACTAACTATATTTGCACCCATTAACCATCCCCACTTTTTCCCTCCCTCCCTGCTTCCCTTCCCAGCCTCTGGTAACCATCGTTCTACTCTCTATCTCCATAAGAGCAATTGTTTTTAATATTTATCTCCAACATAGGAGTGAGAACCTGCGAGATTTGTCTTTCTGTGCTTGTCTTATTTCACTTAGCATAATGTTCTCCAGTTCCATCCAGGTTGTTGCAGATTATAGGATTTCATTCTTTTTGTGGCTATACAATATTCCATTGTGTTT
>CAUYSK010059992.1:0-15759 GCA_963575035.1 Avahi laniger
TGATAGAGGCATTCTCACTGGAGTTAGGTGATATCTCATTGTAGTTTTGATTTGCATTTCCCTGATGATTAGAGACGTTGAGCCCTTTTTTATATGTGTTTACTGGCCATTATTCTGTCTTCTTTTGAAAAGTTTCTGTTCATGTTCTTTGCCCATTTATTGATGGGGTTGTTTGATTTTTTTCTTTTATTTTTCAGGACATCTATGTGGTCACCAAAGGACCATCAGCTGACTTGTAAGGTACTTAGAAATAAGATTACATCTGACATCTCTCTTTCTTTATCTCTTTTTAACACACTTCCTCATTTTCTCTTAGTCTGGAATAATGGCAGTTTCTGGTAACTGGGTTGCAGGTACAAAGCAAAAAGACAAAGTACAGAATGTAAGTGCCCTAACAGATATTCAGAGTGGAGTTTGTGTGTGTATCTGTGGGTTAAACCCCGAAGCATGACTCTTGAATTGCAATAGCATAGCATGTTTTACTCTTCATAGAAAAGACATATTTCACAGTGTGTCACTTACTTTGAATGTACCAACACTACTGAGTTCAAAAGTACAAATATTTACAGCCAGGAATAATGTCTTGCTTGGAATTGTGTTTGAGAAATCTTTTATGATTGTAGCTGTCTAAAATTCTGCCTGTAAGGGATTTTCACATAGGTTCTGTCATAGCCCATCAAAGGCCAGTTCATCACGAATGCGGAAATAATTGTTGTGATATAGAATGGTTACGTTTCAGTTCTCAGTGTGAGAGGAGGAATAAACAGGTGAGCAACTAGTAAATCTTCCAGAGGACAGTGCTTTATTGCTCCCAATACCTACCCCAGGCTAACTTCACCCTAAATCACTCTAGCAAATGACCACAGAAGGTCAAAAGGAACAAAAACTTACTGAACATTTCGACACCTACAGCAAACGCAGTATTTTAACTGACAAGAGGCTTACGCGTGATGAAGTGTAATTGTGACAGGTCCAACAACTTTGCTATCCACAAATTCTACTCAGGTAAATGTATATCAACTATATGAAATAAAAATACATGGCAATTCAACTGTGGAAAATACATCAAGACAACAATAAAGTGATTAACTATGGTGAGGGATGGGAAAGTGAAGGACCCTTGGAGAATCCAACTGGTGCTAAGAAGTGACTCTGGGAAGTCAAGAAAATCGAGGAAGGAAATAAGAAAGATTACATGGTGATTACCTAAAGTAATTATCTTTTTGGCTTTACTGGAGAGTGGTTAGTATGTGTGGCCTTTGGATTGGAGAGGAAGCTGGTCAGGTATCAGTTAGGTATGACTTGTGCTTCCCAGGATGTGAGCCTGTTACAATCTCTGTGTCATTAAGAAGGTGGTTTCAGTGCTTGCAGAAGCAGGAATTAAAAATCCATTTGAAATCAACCTAAGATAAAATTTGTGATCCTTTTTAAGACTCAGTGCCTGTGAGCGAGTTCTAAAATATTGTCAGGTTAAACAAGCAAGTAGGTGCAACCAATGCCTTCTCTATCCATTAAGAAAAAGAAATTAAGTCAATCGTTGTGTACTAGGGACTGTTTCTGTCTCTAAGAAAGAGTCGTACAGAAAATATTTTTTGAATAAACATGTGTAAAGGAATTTGGTGTTTGCAAACTAAAATTCATTAGGAATTCATATTGTTTATATGTATTAGACACACTTGAAACTGTATCTAGGCATTGTGTGAAATTCTCTGTTAATGACTATTTAATATAATTGATGGTATTTGTGTATATGTGTTTATATATACACACACATATATATATGTTTGATATAATTGATAGGAGTTCTGAGTAGGAGGGGGATGTGCTTATTAAAAAAGCACTATCTGAGGATAGAGAAAAATGTATATTTTTAGATGAAATTTGGAGAATTTAGTACCATTTGGTCAATAAAAAAATATTTTCTTTGAAGATTCCAGCAATGAAAAAACTAATACCAAGTACCTTTTGTTAACTTCTACAGTGTGTTCCTTACAGGAGTTATTCTTGGTCACCTTTTACATTTTACGTATATATATATATATATATATATATATATATATATATATATATATATTCACACACACTTCTTCACAATTTTTTAAATATGAGTTAAATTGATACAAACACAAAAATACGAACTGGGTTAAGAAATTGGACAGATGACTATTTTGCTTATTCCCCGTTATATTTTTGCTTATTCCCCTAATGCATTTGACATGTGTTAGGGTATATTAGATAAAATTAGGCCAAAGACAAAGGAAAATTCTATCCTGCCTCAAATCATTGTATCATTGCCTTTCCTCCTCATACAATTCTAAAAAAAAGATAAAGGCGCAAGGAATTATTACTTTACCATCAACTGGGTTTTCATTCTACTAATGTAGAAAATTGGGCTAGGGCATGAGTCTTTTGGTTTCCCTCTAGTGGCACCCTCTCCCTGAATCCAAACTGTGGGTCTCGTTATCCTCTGGCTAACTCTAGGAAAGGATGGGAGAAAGGAAAAATTAGTAGAGTTTCTTCAGAAAAGGCAAGCCCAGTGGAAGGAAAAAGGTACTTTACCCCTCTGTAAGACCTTTTAATACACAGTTAAACTTTATCCACTAGCAATGATTATCCAGTTACTCCCTTTGTATCTGACTGATCAGATTAGTGATAATTCTTCTTTCCTGTATATGTGGGCTGGAGCAAGAAA
This sequence comes from Avahi laniger, assembly GCA_963575035.1. Lineage (NCBI taxonomy): Eukaryota > Metazoa > Chordata > Mammalia > Primates > Indriidae > Avahi > Avahi laniger. The sequence continues at coordinate 2,693 of CAUYSK010059992.1, forward strand.
GAGAACGAATATAAGGGAGGAAGAAGTCATGAGTATGTGCCATCCTTACTGGCATACAGTTCTTGATTAAAATAAATGTAACAATGAATTCCAATTAAATGTTACTGTAGTCACAGAAATCACAGAATTAACAATATTTGGCTAATGATCTACCAGATTCCAGGAGAAATTTTCAGTTACCTTTGCACCAATGGGGAACTAGGGCATAGATCAGATAGGAAGAGAGAATAATTTTGATTTCTCACCATTGAATCCATCCATCACAAAGATATAAAATCTTAGTCAACCAAATGTCAGAGGCAGCTGGAGCCAATTACCCCCACTTTCACACTAATCTTTCCATTTAGCCTCTCTTTTTACATTCATTCAAGGTCTAAAATGCCTAGTAACTTAATAGTGTCTAGACCAAACTGTAATGCGTATGATGCTTTCTATTCTGGGACCTGAAGATGTTAGTGAGAAAAGATAGCTACGGGCAGGTTGCTCTTTGTTAGCTCTTTTTGTTTTTTGTGTGTTTTATTTTAGTTTGGTTTGGTTTTCTTTTTCCCACTGATTGTGCAGGAGTATGTGTTCATCGACACATTCAGCTGACCAGGTATGAGGACAGTGGCCCCCTCCTTAATTCAGCAGAAACACTAGATAAGTGATAGCTAAAAACTAGAAAATAGTCAAGATGTGCAGATCAAGCAGGGTTTCCAGATTAACATTTGAGATAGAGATTTGAAAAGCATACAGGTAGTTATTAGGAAACTAATGACATGTACTATCCTCTTTTTCCCCAGTTATGAGCAGATATTATGTCTGGTTTCAAGGATGAGTAAGTAGAAAAAGAATGTGTAATGACATGATGTTTACGAACAGATTTTGCGGCATAAAAGAAGAATGTTTAGATGCAAGTTCATACATGGCAATAACGCATTGTAGTACATGGAATTAAATTTTAAAATCTATTGTTTTATAATCTCAATAATTCAAAACATGAACAATATGAAACAAGAGAACAAAGAGGAAATAAGGCAAAAGACCGAGATGAAAGAAGAGCCAGACAAGGTAAGTAAATATTAGGATGATGCTAAAAACTGCCAGTTGAGAATTTAAAAATGCATTAGAAATAATAAAGATTAAAGACTGACATCACAGAAAAGGGAAGCAGTGATGTGGGGCATACATTAGAGAAGCTTTTCCAGGATATGAGGCGAGAGGATTAAGATACGGAGATGACAGTGAAGATGAAACATGAAAGATTAAAGAGAATCGACATAACAGATAAACGAAGAGATCAGAAAAAGTGGTAGAAAATCAGTAATCGAAGTTATATCTCTAGAAAACTTTCCTAAACTGAAGAAAGCATTGAGCCTGCAAAATGAAGGGTCTCACTGAGAAGCAGGCAGCATTAATGAAATGAAGCCAATATTTAGACACATCACGCTGAGATATCGGAATTTCAAAGGATAAACAAAAAATATCCTACAAACATCCAAGTAAGAAAAATTAGATTGTTTGTGCAGGAAAAAAAATTAAATGAGTCTAGGATGTCTTCACTGCTAGATGGCAATGCTAGAAGCAATATTTATAGTGTTAAGAGAGACGATGACAATGTTATGACTAAAGATCCCACATGCAGGCATATTGCCTTTCTTGTGCAGTGGCAACAAAAAGACATTCTGCAATATGCACAGCTCATAAGATGTGCTACACAAGTTTCATCCCTGATGATATTACTCAGAGATATTCTCTGACTGACAAAGAAATGAATCATACTAATAAAAAAAACCTTTGAGAATAGTAAAGTTGTATTATAGAAGCACTGACAGTGAGTAGTAAAATCAATTAAATGAAAAATATAAGTAATTACAATGATTGCAAACATAATAAAAATATAAATTTCAAAATGAATTTTAAAGAGAAGATTAATAATATAAATTATTAAAATGTAATAATAAGAATTTGGGTTTAAAATTTTAGATCAGTCAGTGAGTGGGGGAAGTGGGTAGAAATAGAAGCATAGACATAGAACAGTACTGATTTTTGTATGTGTTTCTCTATCTAACCACCTTGATAATACCTTAGAAAGTTCACTTATTTGTAAGTACATAATCATTTCATCTATAACTGTTCTTAATACCGTCTATTCCTTTGCAGTAGTTTTCTCTCTCATTTCTGCTGTTTGTTTCTTTATTGTTTTAGCAGACACAAACACAAAATCCTGCTGCTGTTACTGGAACAGATCAGCAAGCTCTGCGTTCCAGAACTCCCGGTTACCAAGATTGGCTCAGTCTTTCCTTTGTTCTTAGGCCCATCCAGTCTCTTAGAATTATCCCTGGCGAGGGTATTTCTGGCCTGAAGGCTCTAGAGTAGATCCCTAATGCCTGATTTTCCAGCACTTCGAAGATGTTCAGATGCAGGCAGATCATAGACTGCTCTGTGTGGTGAACATATTCCCTTTGATTGTTAATTAGTTCTTTGACCTGCATGAACAATGTCAATCTAGCAAGTGTTGATATCATATACATTAACAATGTCAATCTAGCAAGCATCACTGTCAGGGAATGCAATTCTATTCTTTCACATGTGCATTTGTTGGTAATTTTAGAAGCATATAATGGTCACTGTTATCCTGGCCTGTGAGTGAAACATTGTCCTAATTAGGAACCAGACTGTGCATTTAAAACAGCAGGAAGAAAACTCAGACTGGTCCCCGAGGCAATTTTGCAACAGAGGCAAGTTGCCGTCCTTGTTCCAGCCTGTTGTGTCAGATAGAAGGGTCTGACAACTCCTGCCCACGTGTGTTTATGCTATGCTCCTTCTCCATCGACGCTACTGTTGTATATTTAGGCCATTGCTAACTCCTCTGAATCCAGCCACGTAGTCACCAAGCTTTCTCCTCTCACCAATTGTATGATTCCCCATTTTCCTCCATTATTCAGATCCTGATAATTGGAGCAACTTAGCTTCCAAATGCAGTGTCAGTGCTGAGCGTAATTCCTAGAACTGACTCTGATTGGAGACAGGAGGTATTGGACCAGTTCTACCTTCCAAATTTTCCCACTTGCTGTTAATCTGAACCTTACATACTCCCAAATTCTCTTACCTGGGATCTTGATCTCATAACCAGGATTCTGTGTTTTGATAATCTGTTCTGTTCCTTAGGTGACAGAATGCCACCATGATCTCTCAGGAGCCCTGTCCTAAACCCTATGTTGGTGGCTGATCCCTGACTTTCCTGATACTAAATGACTCCAGGCCTCCCAGGAATCTCTGCCTCTGTGCTCTGCCAACCTGAGATACTTTGCTGCCTCACTTCAAAGCTTTTCTGTTTAACACATACATGTGGATCGGAGCTTGATATTATCACGTCCTTCTGCCCTTCTTGTTTTGTTCTTTGTCCTCTAGTATAGTTTTTACTCCTCATGTGTAGCTTTGTTGGGTCTCAGTTGAGTGACTGTGGTGCTTAGCAAGGTTTCTCCATTCTGTTTGGGCCAGAACTCCAAAGTGTCCCAGCATTGTATAACACCTGGCATCTCAGTTCAACATTTGACCCCAGAGCCACTGCTTTTTGTTAGGCCTTACAAAATTTTGCCTTGCATGTGTGCAGCCCAGCCTCCTCCAACAAGCCATGGGGAAACCCTGTGCCTATTTTGTTGTGTAGCTTTTTCCTTTCTAAAGTCCTGCACAGGAAATTCCAGCCACTTCAGTAGCCTGCTCTCCAATCCCTGCTTCTTCAGCTCAGCAAGACCACTGCTTTCTGCTGGGGCTTTAACTCCTTGCATTGTGACTGGAAAACTTCTCTGGGAGAAGGCCAGGGCAAATGTGGGGTTCACCCCATGTGCTTTCCTCCTCTCAAGAATATCGGTCCTTCTTGTGTCTAATGCCTGAAAACAGTTATTTCATATATTTTTTCAGTAATAGGATTGTTTTTTTATGAGAGGATAAGTCAGAATCCTGTTGCCAAGTCTGAAAGTTAGAATTTTGCAGTTTTGTTTTATTGATTATATAGAAAAGTTTCTGGCAGTTTCAAAACTTGTTATTGGTTATGTCAGGTACATTTTTAGTAGTTGTCAGATTTGGGACATTCTATATCAATTTTAATATTCATATACCTTTATATATAAGCTAAATTCAACTGTAACTAAAAGTCCCCCTAGCCAGGGCCATGGCTACTTGAACATCACCAGACAGGAAGCAAAGTGTCATGGAGGGAGTCAGAGGGGAAAGACCAAAGTCTCAACTGACTACTCTTAAAATACCTTACTTTTGAAAATTTTACAAAAATTGAGGATCATGAGAATACAATGTTGGTCTCTTCCTCAGACTTTGGAAGGGACTTGTGCAAAAGATGGGCCCTTAAGTGGCGTTAGCTTCATGCCTGGAAAACTGGGGTGCTTAGTTTCTTTTGGCATCTTCTGAGTACGGATTTCTGCGTCTGCAACTTGCCATATCATGGAGTCTACCCTCTGTCCACATTCTGAATCTTGAATTTTCCTGATTCAGAAAAATCAATTATTGTCTCTGTATTTTTGACCCATTCTTTTAAGCCATTCCCTTTCCCCAAATGACCATAGCCAGCTTCTGACCAGTTCAAGCACATAATAAACTACCACTCACAGGTATTCTTACACCGCCTGGTGAATTTGTCCTTTGATTCGATTTGTTTAAACAGATCTCTGAGGGTCCAGATGCCTCAGAATAGGAAAGCCTTGCACTACTGCTGGGAACTCACAGACCTTAAAAGTGAAAGAAATTGTATGGGGGGTCCTCAAAAAGTGTTTTCTTTTCTTTTTTTTACATTTTATTTCAGAACAGAGGCAGCCTGTCAGCTCACCACTCCCAACAGGAAAAAAGTATTTTCATTAAAATAGGATTTTAGTATACATTGTGAAAGCAGAGATTATATAATAAATCTTGACAAACACTTTTACAAATATAACTATTAAATTATTTTGGCATATTTTTGACATCTGTTTGTAAAACTAGAGGGAGTTACTCAAAGTTATTTGATTTGAGAAATTGAACATCATTTCTGGGATTAAAACCCAAAGATGGTAAATGTTAAATTTAAAAAGTAGCTCTGTTCATTCATCATTTAGTTAAAAGATTATCATACAGAGATATTTTTTCAAGTTGAGAAGACATTATAAACACACATACAGCATTTTCTTTTATATTTTAAGCTTAATATGATATAATAATATGAAATAGATTTTCATTCTCTTGGATTGGCTAATGCAGGCCTTACTAGATAAAGGCGAAAATATAATTTGTGTTTTAATATACTTGAAATAACACGGATTCAGAAATTTGCCTTTAATAAAGGGAAGACTCTGAAAGATCATTTAATTAAAAAGTTACTAATCAGTTGATAACTCATTGCTTGTATAGGAAAGCTAGGTCATGGGAAATCATATATAGTTTTAGTTATCTGATCATTCCATAATGCACACATGTATTGAAATATCACATTGTACCCCAAAAAGGTTAACATACACAATTATTATTTGTCAGTTCAGATTTATAATGATTATTTCTAAATATATAGTTGAACCTTTCACGTATCAGACTTATTTGTATATCAGAAAAAGTCTTAGCGGAGGCACATGAAAAAATTACTGTTCTTAATTACAACAGTAAAAACCACTCTTTGTTTCAGCAAGGATACATAAAAGAAATTTAAAAAGGAAAATTAAAATTTGACATTCCCAGAGAAATGGACCTAGATAAGTTGTCTTAGAGCAGCAGCTTACAACTCTGGTGAAATGATAGTTTTTATTCTCTGCTCTGTATCTCTACAACCGATGATGGTTTTTAGAAAGGTTAGTCAATAATGTGGCTTTGACCCTGTTTGACTGCAATTGACCTCTTTTATTTATGGCATAATGTCCATTTGGTTTATCCCACAGAACCCAGGGCAGAAATCATCCCAAAAGCAGTGGCAGGGGAGTTCTCACAAGGGAGTGTCTCGAACCAATCCTAGACAGGGCTGGTTGAGATTCCAAAGAAAGAAGCACTAAATGCCAGGGTTATCCATCCAAAGCATTCATTAGGGGAATCTTACAGTGCTGCAGCAATCCTTGCAGCAGACAGAGAGAGAAAAGTGGTGTTCTACCCAGGTATGTCTGCAGCAAGGATGTCAGTGTATAGAGTTCGTATGAAGGTTTAAGAAATTTGGCTCAGGGCCTGAGATAGTTTCTTTCAGTGTTTTTGGCAACAACCTAGATACCTGGGACTGTTCAAGGCCCTGATTTGTGGTCAGACCTGCTGGAAAATATCTGCAGCTGGCTAGGTCACAGCGCAGTCAAGGCACTCTGATTTCCAGTGCTAAATGCAGGATATAGAAAGAAAGTAGGTGTGGGGCTGAGGACTGGGAGACCCTACACTATTCTTCATCTTTCTAGGAGTTCCTTTGGTAAAGGCTTTGTCTTTTATTCTTGTCATGTGATTCAGGGGGAATTATCCCTACCATTGGCTCCGTGGAGGATCCTTAGTGGCTTTAGTCAACCATCATATTCTCCTCTTGTTTTTCAACCATTGTCTCTATGAGAGACAATGCACTCAAGGCAATCCGTGACTTTAAAGAGAAGCCTTATTTCTCTTACCCTGGGTTGTGTAGTGTGAAGTTGTGAGCTCTTGGACTCCTGCAACCATTTAACACTTTAAAAGCCAGAAATAAAACACGAAGAGAAGTTGAACCCTTGATGACATGTCTGTGTTGTTTCAAACCTTTCCTGAAGTCAGAAATATCTCTGAACTTTGAAGCACTTAAGTAAGTGCATTTTACGTATTGTGAAAGGCAGGTGAAGTTGGTTTTCTATCATTTACTGGCAGATGATTCATCCTAAATACATAAATTTGTTGCTCAGTCTAGGGAGTTGCGAGTGACAGATGCCCAAATATGCAGTTGATGGAGCTAACGTTGAATGAAAGGCAGACAGAAAATGAGTAGACTTGATTATGGGGTAACCAACAGAAAGTTAAATTGCCGTATAATTGTACTTAGAACTCACTCATGTGCCGACTAGGTTATAGCTTTAGAGAATTTGAAATATAAAAGCTCAGAATATTGGAAAGAGTTATCCACTATTGAATTATGTCCCCATAAAACAAGAGCCAACCTTAGGGTGAAGCTGGCTTGTCTTAGTACAGAAAAGGAACAGAGGTCCTTTCTGCTTGCAGCTTGCAATCCACGGTGATAAATGAGTAATACCAGAAGGCACAGTGAAGGGAAACGTAGCATAACAAGGCTTAGAAAAAACTTGATCACCTAGGCTCCCCCAAAACACTCCTGATGAGTGAAGAGGTCATTATTCCATTGGAGAACATGTGGGCAGAGTGCAGTGCCGGGGTTAAGAGTGCGTGTATTGGAGTCAGGCTTCCTCAGTTTGAATCTCAGCTTGGATATTTACTAGCTGAGTGACCTTGGGAAAGTCACATAACTTTCCTATGCTTCAGTTTTCTCATCAGTAAAATGGGAATGATAATTATAGCCCCTATTTCATAGGTTGTTAAAAGTGAGTTAATTTATGTGAATTACTTAGAACAGTGCCTGGTACATAGTAAGTACTACATAAATGTCACGTATTACTGTGCAGCTGAGATGCAGCCTATAGTCAAAAGATAGAAAATTAATGCCTCCCACCCCAGCATATTATTTGGAATTGTCCTAAGTTAGGGGCCAATATAGAGCCTATTTGCATGAGGTATAGGTAAAAGACAGAGAACTGAGATGTCCAGCATAAGACCTGCATAGTAGGTTCTAGACAAAGACTTACAAAGTCTCTGGATTTGGTTACTTAGTTCATAGAATTAAATGGAAGCCAAATTTTAAGGGGGTTCTATGACCAGATAAATTCCAAGAGTGGTTTATAATGGTCAGCTATTGCTCAACTCCTCAGGTAATTCCCAGGATCCTATTCTGCACCAGGAGGAAAAAGGTCGCTAAGGAGTTACAGTCCCAGAAAGGGGCTTCCTCACAATAGCCCCACTGGAGTGGCCATTGAGGACCATGGACAAGGAAGATTTTTTCAGAGATAGGACAAGGGGTAAACACTTGGTTAATCAAGTACTTTCTTCACTGTTATAATATATCTGAGGTTTCTTATTATTCCAGCCTGGAAGAATATGGGATGTTATTATCCACTGACGACTATCCATTCCCAAACCCAAAATGTTCCAGAATTTTCAAAATGGATTAATAAAATGTAGTCATCCTGTTCTTTTTCTGCTATTGACATTCAGAATATTATTAATAATAATCATCACATTTTTTAAATTATTATTTCAGCATTTTATGGGGGTATAGATGTTTAGGTTACATATGTTGCCCTTGTCCCCCCCACCCCGAGACAGAGCTTCAAGCATGTCCATCCCCCAGACGGTGCGCATCACACTCATTATGTATCTATATACCCATCCCCTCCTCCCCCCTCCCAGCCGCCCAATGCCCGATAAATGTTATTCCTATATGTACACTTAGGTGTTGATCAGTTAAAACCAATTTGCTGGTGAGTACATGTGCTGCTTATTTTTCCATTCTTGGGATACTTCAAACTTAGTAGGATGGGTTCCAGCTCTATCCAGGCATTACACTTTTTGTTTAGCCTTAGGTTTTCAGGCCATGAATAGTTACATTAATACCGAACTGAGAAAACTGTATTTTTCCCCAGTCTCAGAGCTAACTACAGAAAATAGATGAGACTTTCAGTTGTTCTCCCTTAGGAGAGGCACGGATGTATTTGAAAAATAAGAAGATAAGCCTCTGAGGATATTGGGTTGATGTTTGCAGTACAAGTTACATTTCTCCTCTTTCCAGGAATAGTATCCTCTTTTTGCTTTGGGTAACCACACATTCTCCATTCTCAGTGATGGCTTGGCTCAAGCTCATGATATATCCCACCTTCTCAGCTACAAGTTATTGCTTCTCAAACAGGCATGTAATCCAATCATAACCAACACAATGCAGGATGAGGTTTGCAGGGACTTTTGGCAAAGAGAAGCTTTCCTTTCTCCTTATTTCTACAGAAGGTGTGTTGTCAGGATTTGAAGTCTGCAATCGTTATAGTAACTTTACTCACTATAAGAATAAAGTTACTATACTACTATAAGAGAATCTGGAGGTGGGGGAAGTTGGAATAAGCATAGTATAGTGTTTGGGAATGGAGTAAATACCATGGAAAGAAGACTCTTTGGTAACATCATTTTTAACCATTAGATCAAGCTTCCCTTGAGACTAGTATTTACTTCAAAATTTTCATACAGGTGAGCCAATAAATTCCACATGGTAGGGTATGGTAGTTAAGAGAAAGATTCTGGAGCCAGACTGCTTATATTCAAATTCCAGCTCCATACTTAGTAATTGTGAGACCCGGGAAATTAATGCCTTTATTCTACAATTTTTTCATCTGTACAATGAAAATAATATATCTACTTAATAGGATTTTGGTAGAACTATATGAATATCTATCCATCCATTCATCTATCTAATCTGTCTATGTGGAACATTACCTAAAATATAATGAGAACTAAATAATAGGTATTCAATTTTATTATTGCATAAGCCATTTTGAGTTATGTCATCTGTCACTTATAAAAGAAAGTATACTGCAATGTTACAAATTTTTTGTTCCTTGTGTAATAGATGATAATCCACACAAACAGAAAATACTGGAAAACACCCTGTCAACAAGCTTCTGAGGAAAATCACATTTTTATAAGAGGGAGAGATTTCATTACAATATCCACACTATATCTCTGGTCTAATGAAGCATCTATTTTACCCACATATAGCAATTTTGTCAGGCAATTATATAAAAGCTCAAATCCACAAAAGTTAATTGTTTAACATGTAGGTTTAATTAAAACATATAAGAGGTCTACCTTCATGCTTCTTCAATTTCTCACAGCTTTTATTTCTATTATTCATGCTGATGCTTTATACTTTAAAAGACCTTATATTATGTCTTAATTTAAGCATCTTTAGAACAAAGATTTAAGTTTAGCACCTCCTGTGCTCTTCAGTGACCCAAAAACTTCTAGTTAAACTGTATGTATGCTCCCTGTTACTAAGATGAGACAGGTACCATACACTTCTATCTTCGCCTGATAAGATTTATCACATACCAGGAATTGCCTCAATAGATAATTAGTCCTGCCTTTTAATTACTGTCAGAAAAATGACTTAAGATCATCTGTTTTAAAAATAAAGTCATCAATTTCTTGGCCATACATCCTTTACAATTATTTGGCTAACACTCAACAGTTTTATATGTCAGATCAAGTCTTTCCATCACTTGCAAGTACATTTTGCAACTCATCTGTCTCAAAGGGATCATCAGGAAGTTTCATTGCTAAAATTAGATATTCTTTGCCTAATAAATTGAATGAGAAACATGAATAAAAGAATCAACTGAATGAATGGCCCTTCTACTGCCAAGGTTCTCCAAAGAGTTCTCTAAGCACTCGTGTCAGCTGCTTTTCATTTTTCAACCCTGCTCCAATCTGGCTTATGCCTCCAACATTTCCCCACATCATTCCTGTTAAGATCTCAGACACATCCACTTTGCCAAATCCAGTATATACTTTCTGTTCTCCTCTTGCTTGACCTCTCAGCATAGTTGTCACTGAGGATCTCCCTGAAACAGCTTTCTTGGCAATTTCTCTCTTCCTTAGTATTCTTCCTATCCTTTGGTCTATCCTTGTAAGCCTCTATTGTTGGTTTCCTCTACTGTAAACTGACCTCTCAGTATTTAAGCTCTTCATTGTTTTGTAATAGCCCCTTTTTCCCCCCCTCTTTAAAGGTTTTATACAGTAGACCTCATATTTTGAAGATTTAAATACCATCTATATGCTGGAGACAGTCAACTTTCAATCTTATACATCTACTTACCCATCTGACATCTCCATCTGGATGTTTTACGGACATTCCAGATTTAACATCAGTCTTGCAAATCCTATTCCATCTATAATCTTCCTCCTGTCAGTAAATGGCACAACCTTGTCCCCCAGCTGCATTATCCAGAAACCTGGGAAAAATCCTTTAATCTTTTTCCAATCCCTCCACTTCCAATGCATTAGTAAGTTTTATCCCTACATTACATTTTGTATCCCACTGCTCTCCATATCCGCTACCAGCACTCCCATCCAGCCCCATAACACAACAGTGCTTGGAACTGCTTCAATACAGTACTGTAAACTGCTCCTGGGTTTCCCAACTCACTTTACTGCTTTACCCCACACCCCTGCAATTTATTATTCCTACAGCATCCAGAATGGTCCTTTAAAAATGAATTTTGCTACTTGCTTGCCTAAAAATATTTTAATAGATTTCAATTACACTTTGAATTAAACTAAAGTGTCATATATGGCCTTGAAAGACCTGGTGTAGAATGACCATTGCTTATCTCTAGAATCTCAACTTGTATATTTCACTATGCTCTGATCATATTGCCTTTTACTTTCTCTCCCAAGATTTTACCACTTTAGAACATTTCTTCATTCTATTCTTTTTTTGTGGAAAAAAACTCTCTTTCTCTGGCATTTCACATGGATGGCATTTTCTCAGTTTAATTATCATCTCTTGCATGTGATATGAGGATTTATTTTTAAATAGATTCCTTCCCTATCTTATTCTCTATTATAGTACTACATTTGTAGTTTGCATTTAACAATTTTATTTATTAGTGGAGTTCACTGGCTTATTATTTTTCCTCTCCCCACTACAACTTGCAGATATGATTGTTTGAAAAGATATTTGAATAAAATCATCTAATACATGAGCAGTAATGTGAGGTTTTCTCTCCCCATGTAATCAGCTTAGATGACTAATATGGAGAGAGAGGCTGAGCAAGTACATTGGCCAATAATTAGATTATTTTGAAGCATGAGAACTTCATTCTTTTTTAAAATTTTTAAATTATTATGAGTACGTTGTTGTATATCTTTATAGGATACATATGATGTTTTGATACAGGCGTATAATATGAATTAATCAAATCAGAGTAGTTAGGGTATCCATCACCTCAGACATTTATCATTTCTTTGTGTTAGGAACATTCCAATTCTACTTTTTTAGTTATTTTGAAGTATATCCTAACTTATTATTGAGTATAGTCACTTTATTATCGTACTATCAAATATTGTTCATTCTATCTAACTAACTGTATTAACCCATTAACCATGCCCACTTTATCCAACCTCCCCACTACCCTTCTCAGCCTCTGGTAACCATCATTCTACTCTCTATCTCCGTGAAATCAATTGTTTTTCATATTTAGCTCCCACATATGAGTGAGAACATGAGAGATTTATCTTTTTGTGCATGGCTTATTTCACTTAACATAATGTTCTCCATTTCCATCCATGTTATTGCAAATGGCAGAATTTCATTCTTTTGTGGCTGTATAATATTCAGTTGTTTATTTGTACCATATTCTTTACCCATTCGTCTGTTGACAGACACTGAGATTGATTCCAAATCTTGGCTATTGTAAATACTGCTGCAGTAAACATGGCAGTGCAGATATCTTTTTGGGGTACTGAATTCTCCTTTGGATATATACCCTGTAGTGGGATTGCTGGGACATATGGTAGTTCTATTTTCAGTTTTTTTTTTATTTCAGCATATTATGGGGGTACAGATGTATAGGTTATGTTTGTTGCCCTTGCCCCTCCCCCAAGTCTGAGTTTCAAATATGTCCATCCTTTGGGTGGTGTGCGTTGCACTCTTTGTGTATGCATATACCCATCCCCTCCCCCTCCCCCGTCCAACATCCAATAGATGTTATTCTTATATGTGCACTTATGTGTTGATCAGTTAATACCAATTTGATGGTGAGTACATGTGGTGCTTGTTCAGTTTTTTGAGGAACCTCCATACTGCTTTTCATAGTGGTTGCACTAATTTACATTCCTACCAACAGTGTACGAGGATTCCCCTTTCTCTACATTCTCACCAGCATTGGTTATAGCCAGACTTTTGGATAAAAGCTATTTTAACTGGGGGGAGATAATATCTCATTGTAGTTTTGATATGCATTTCTCTGATGATGAATGATGTTGAGCACTTTTTCATATAC
>CAUYSK010059996.1:0-23960 GCA_963575035.1 Avahi laniger
TATCCAAGCCAAATCATCAGCACAGGGAACATTCTCTAAGATTTATCAAATCTTAAACCACAAAACATGCCTCAGCAAATTAAAAAAAAAATAGAAATTATACCATGTATCTTCTCAGACCATAGTGGAATAAAATTAGAATTCAATAGAAACACTCAATTCTACACAAAGTCATGGAAACTAAACAACCTACTGCTGAACAATTATTGGGTCAAGGAAGAAATTAAGGTGGAAATCAAAAAATTCCTTGAACTAAATGACAAAGGGGACACAAATTATCAAAATCTTTGCGATTCAGCAAAAGCAGTCCTAAGGGAAAAATTCACAGCCTTAAATGCCTACACCAGGAAGACAGAAAAATCACAAATCAACAACCCATGAATCATCTCAAGGAACTAGGAAAGGAAGAGCAAACCAATCCCAAATCCAGCTGAAGAAAAGAAATAACTAAGATCAGAGCAGAAAACAAACAAACAAAGAAATATAAAAGATTAATGAATTAAAGAGTTGATTCTTTGTAAAGATAAAAAAAAAGTTGATAGACCTCTTGCTAGATTAACCAGAAATAGGAAAGAAAGAGCCCAAATAAGTTCAACCAGAAATGAAAAAGGAAATATTACAACTGATACCACAGAATTACAAAATATCATCTGTGAATACTATGAAAATCTCTATGCACATAAACTCAAAAATGTTCAGGAAATGGACAAATTCCTGGAAACACGACCTCCCAAGCTCAGTCAGAGAGAAATAGATCTTCTCAACATACCAATTATGAGCAACAAAATTGAAGCAGCAATAAAAAATCTTCCAAGAAAAAAGAAGTTCCAGACCAGATGGTTTCACAGCTGAATTTTATCAGACCTACAAAGAAGAATTAATACCCACACTGCAGAAATTATTTCATAAGTGAGTAAATCAAGAGGGAAATCAAAAGATTCTTTGAACTAAATGACAAAGGAGACACAAAATCTGTGGGACACAGCTAAAGCAGTCCTGGAGGAAAGTTGATTTCCATAAATGCCTATATCCTAAAGACAGAAAGATAACAAATAGACAACCTAATGAATTGTCTCAAAGAGTTGGAAAAAGATGAACAGACTGACCCCAAACCCAGCAGAAGAAGTGAAATCAATAAGATCAAATCAGAACTAAATGAAATTGACAACAACAACACTATATGGAAGATTAATAAAACAAAAAGTTGGTTCTTTGAAAAATAAACAAAATTGAAACACTTTTGGCTAGATTAATGAAAAGCAGAAAAGACAGAACTCAAATAAGCTCCAACAGGAATGAAAATGGAGAAATTACAACTGGTGCCAGAGAGATACAAGATATCATGTATGTATACTACAAAAACATTTATGCACGTAAACTGGAAAATGTGGAAGAAATGGAAAAATTTTTAGAAACAGGCTCCCTAGGCTCAATTAGGAAGAAATAGAATTCCTGAATAGACCAGTATCAAGTACTGAAATTGAAACAGCAATAAAAAACCTTCCTAAAAAGAAAAGTCCCGGACCAGATGGTTTCACATCCGAATTTTACCAGACCTACAAAGAAGACCTGGTGCCTATCCTGCAGAAATTATTACACAACATCGAGAAGGACGGAATTCTCCCCAATATATTTTATGAAGCCAACATCACCCTGATACCGAAACCAGGAAAGGACACAACAGAAAAAGAAAACTACAGACCAATATCCCTTACAAATAGAGGGAAAAATTCTCAACAAAATCCTAGCAAACCGAATTCAGGTGTATATCAAAAAAATAATCCATCGTGACCAAGTGGGCTTCATCCCAGACATGCAGGGATGGCTCAACATACGCAAATCTATAAATGTAATTTACCACATAAATAGAAGCAAAAACAAAGACCATGATCCTCTCAATAGACGCAGAAAAAGCATTTGACAAAAATCAACACCCTTTTATGATAAGAATCCTTAAGAGAATCGGCATAGACGGGGCTTACCTAAAAATGGTACAAGCCATATATGACAAACCCACAGCCAACATCATACTGACTGGGAAAAAATTGAAAGCATTCCCACTTAGAACTGGAACCAGACAAGGTTGCCCACTGTCTCCACTTCTCTTCAACATAGGGCTGGAAGTCCTTGCTAGAGCAATTAAACAACAGAGGGGAATTAAGGATGTCCAAATGGGAGCAGAAGAGATCAAAGTCTCACTCTTTGCTGACGATATAACACTGTATCTAGAAAACTCCAAGGATTCAATGAAGAGATTTCTGGAACTGATAAATGAATTCAGTAAAGTCTCAGGATACAAAAACAATACACACATCAGAGGCATTTATATACACCAATAACAGTCAAACTGAGAACCAAATCAAAGACTTAATATCCTTCACAATAACAACAAAGAAAATAAAGTACCTAGGAATATATTTAACTAAGGAGGTAAAATATCTCTACAGGGAGAACTATGAAACACGGAAGAAGGAAACAGCAGAGGGCGTAAACAGGTGGAAAACCATACCATGCTCGTGGGTTAGCAGAATCAAAATTGTTAAAATGTCTATACTACGCAAAGTGAGCTACAGATTCAACGCAATCTCTATTAAAATACCAACATCATTTTTCACAGATATAGAAAAAATAATTTTACACTTCGTATGGAACCAGAGAAGACCCTGTATAGCAAAAGCAATCCTAGGCAAAAAGAATAAAATGGGAGGCATCAATTTACCAGACTTGAAAATATACTACAAGGCTATAGTAATTAAAACAGTATGGTACTGGCAAAGAACAGAGACATAGACCTATGGAACAGAAATGAGAACCCAGACATAAAACCATCCTCATATAGCCATCTAATCTTTGACAAAGCACACAAAAACATACATTGGGGAAAAGAATTCTTATTCAATAAATTGTGCTGGGAAAACTGGACAGCCACATGTAGAAGACTGAAATAGCATCCAAACCTCACCTCTCACAAAAATCAACTCACGGTGGTAACAGACTTAAACCTAAGGCATGAAACTATAAAAATTATAGTGGAAAATGTTGGAAATACTCTTATAGACATTGGCATAGGCAAAGAATTTATGAAGAAGATCTCAAAGGCAATCACGGCAACAACAAAAATAAATAAATGGGACCTGATCAAACTAAAAAGCTTCTGCATGGCCAAAGCAAGTATCATGAAAGCAAACAGACAATCTACAGAATGGGAGAAAATATTTACATGTTACACATCCAATAAAGGTCTGATAACTAGAATTTATTGGGAACTCAGGAAAATCAGCAAGAAAAAATCAAACAAGCCTATCAAAAAGTGGGCAAAGACATGAACAGAAACTTTTCAAAAGAAGATAGAATAATGGCCAAGAAACATATGAAAAAATGCTCTACATCTCTAATCATCAGGGAAATGCAAATCAAAACCACAATGAGATATCACTTATCTCCAGTGACAATGGCCTTTATGAAAAAATCCCAAAACAATAAATGTTGGCGTGGATGTGGAGAGACAGGAACACCCATACACTGCTGGTGGGACTGCAAACTAGTGCAACCTCTGTGGAAAGCAATATGGAGATACCTTAAAGAGATACAAGTAGATCTACCATTTGATTCGGCAATCCTATTACTGGGCATCTACCCAAAAGAACAAAAGACGTTCTATAAAAAAGACATCTGCATGTGAATGTTTATAGCGGCACAATTCACAATTGCAAAGATGTGGAAACAGCCCAAGCGCCCATCAATACATGAATGGATCAATAAAATGTGGTATATGTATACCATGGAGTACTATTCAGCTATAAGAAACAATGGTGATATAGCACCTCTTGTATTTTCCTGGATAGAGCTGGAACCCATTCTACTAAGTAGCCCAAGAAAGGAAAAATAAGCACCATATGTACTCACCAGCAAATTGGTTTTAATGATCAACACCTAAGGGCACATAGAGGAGTAACATTTATCAGGCGTCGGGCAGATGGGAGGGGGGGGAGGGGATGGGTATATACAAACATAATGAATGCGATGCGCAACATCTGGGGATGACACACTTGAAGCTCTGACTGGGGGAGGGGGCAAGGGCAATGTTACCTAAACATTTGTGCCCCCATAATATGCAGAAATAAAAAAAAAAAAATCACCAGAATGAAACTTCTCAAACTATCGATGTACCATGCGTTCATTAGCCACATCCTTCCCAAACACCTCATTGAAATTTTGACCTGTCTGCATTGCACTGGTTCCACAACAAAACTCATATTATCAAAAATAAAACAAATTTTTGACTTATCCATGGTTTCACAAAAATTGTTCTAAAGTAAATTTGAAAGATAATCACGAGCCAAAACATGCATTTGAAAGAATGAGGATGTACCTTCACAATAAAAAAAAAAAACTCCAAGCAGCGTCAAAGTGAAATGTCAGTGATATCAACTGTCAAACTTAAGCACTTAAGGAAATTGAACATTCCATACTTAATAACCTAATATATCCAAGCAAACCAAAAACAAAAAGAAAAGACAAATTGCCACTATCAGAATTTAAAAAAGGGACATCAATATACTGATCTCACAAACATAAAAGGTCATAAGAAAATACTATGAAGTCTATTCCAAGAAACCTGAAAACTTAGATAAAATGCTTAAATTCCTTGAAATATACAAATTACCAAGGTTCACTCAAAAAGAAAGAACACATAAATAGCCCTGTATCTATTAAAGAAATAGAATATGTTATTTAAAATCCTCTAATAAAGAAAATTCTAAACCCAAATGTTCTACCAAACATTTAAGGAAGAAATAACACCAACCATACATACTCTCTTCCAGAAAATAGAAAAGGGAACACTTTCCATTGTTTTATGAGGCTGCCATTATGCTAATGCCACAAGACAAACATAGTATCAAAAATAAACTGCAGACAAATATCTCTCAAGATATAATATTCTTAACAGAATATTAGTAAATGAAACCAACAATATATTAAAAAGATAATGCACCATGACCAAGTGGAACTCAGGAAAGCAAGGCTGATCCTACATTGTAAAACCAACCAATGTAATTTACCATATTAGTAGATGAATTAAGAAAACTATACGAACATATCAGTGGATGCAGAAAAAACTTTCAGTGAAATTCAGAATAAACACCCTCAGCAATCTAGGAATAAATGGGAATTTCCTTACTCTATTAAAAGGCATCCATGAAAAATCCACAGCTAGCCTTATTCTTAATGGTGAGAGACTGAATGCTTTCCCCCTAAAATCTGGAACAAGGCAAGGATGTCCTCTCTCACCACTCCTATTCAACCTTGTCCCTAACCCTAACCTAGCTAGTGTGATAAGGCAAGTCCTAGCTAGTGTGATAAGGCAAAAAAAAGAGCAAAAGGCATACATATTGCAAAGAAAGAAAACCGCATTTGTTGCCAGATAACATGGTTGTCTATGTAGAAAACTCCAAAGAATTTATAAAAACACTCCTAGAACTAAAAAGTGAGTACAGTGGGGTTGCAGGGTACAATATCAACATACAAAAATGAATTGTGAGGCCATGTGCAGTGGCTTATGCCTATAATCCCAGCACTTTGGGAGGATGAGGTGGGAGCATTGCTTGAGGTCACAAGCTCAAGACCATCCTGGACAACATAGAGAGACCTCATCTCTACAAAAAAATTTAAAAATTAGCCAAGTGTGGTGGTGTGTGCCTATAGTCCTAGCTGCTTGGGAGGCTAAGGTGGGAAGATGGCTTGAGCCCCGGAGTTCGAAGCTACAGTGAGCTACCTAACAAAATAGATCTGAGATCTGTGGAAAGCTATGAAAACACTGATGAAACAAATCAAAGTATCTAAATAAATGCAGGGAAGACATCAGTAAGATAGTGGAACAGGAGCTTTCTACCATCACACCCCCACAGCAGCATCGATTTAACAACTACCCGTGGATAAGAGTACCTTTGTGGAAGTCTGAGAGTCCAGCAGAGAAGTTCCACCACACTGATAGATACACTAAGAGGCCAGTAACAGTTTCACTTTATCTGGGTTATCACTCCCCCAAGGCAGCACAGTTCAGTGCCAAGAAAGACCCCCACAGCCTATGATTTCTCTCATGGGGGAAAGTGAGAGCGTAGCAAGCTAGCTCTTAGCTTCCCCAATTGCATGGGATGCTGCCCAAGAGGCCCACTTCTTTCTCACCTCACCCAGATTACTGAGGTGACCAGCACAGATGAGTGGCTGGGAGAGGCTGGGAATAGGGAAGAGAGGCCATAATCCCTCCTAACCAATAAACAGACCAATAATGAATAAGGTTATTGAATCAGTAATAAGAAAATCTCTCAGCAAGGAAAAGCCCAGGACCTCATGGCTTCACTGGTGAATTCTATCAAATGTTTAAAGAAGAATTAATACCAATTCTTCTCAAACTCTTTCAAAAAAACTGAAGAAGAGGGAACACTTCCAAGCTCATTTTATGAGGCCAGAAATACCCTGATATTGAACCCACACAGAATACTACAAAGAAAGAAAATTATAGGCCAATATTCTTGAAGAACATAAATTCAAAAATCTTCAACAAAATAATAGCAAACCAAATTAAAAAGCACATTAAAGGATTACACAACATGATCAAGTGAGATTTATCCCTGGGATGCAAGGGATGTTTCAACATACACAAATCAATAAATATGATATACCACATTAACAGAATGAAAGACAAAAATCATATGATCATCTCAATAGATGCGGAAAAAGCATTTGACAAAATTCAACATCCTTTCATGATAAAACTTTCAACAGATTAGGTGTAGAAGGAATGTACTTGAACACTGTAAAGACCATCTATGACAAGCCCATAGCTAACATTATACTCAATGGTGAAAAGCTACAACCTTTTCCTCTAAGATCAAGAATAAGACAAGGATGCTCACTCTTGCCAGTTCAATTCAATATAGTACTGGAAGTCCTAGCCAGATCAATTAGGCAAGAAAAAGAAACAAAAGGCATTGAAACTGGAAAGGAAGAAGTAAAATTTATATATGCAAATGACATGATCTTATATATAGAAAATCCTAAGACTCCACCAAAAAATGGTTAGAACTAATAAACAAATTCAGTAAAGTTATAGAATACAAAATCAACATAAAAAATCAGCTGTGTTTCTATGCACTAACAACAAACTATTTGAAAAAGAAATTAAGAAAACAATCCCATTTACAACGGCATCAAAAAGAAGAAAATACTTAGAAATAAATTTAACGAAGAAGGTTACACTGTACACTGAAAAATCTAAAATGCTGATGGACAAAATTGAAAAAAACATAAATAAATGGAAAGATATCCCATGTTCGTGGATTGGAAGAATCAATATTGCCAAAAGGTCCATACTACCCAAAGCAATCTACAGATTCAATGGAACCACTATCAAAATTCCAATGGATTTTTTTTCACAGAAATAGAAAAACCAATACTAAAATTCATATGGAATCCCAAAAGACCCTGAGTAGCTAACACAATCTTGAGCAAGACAAGCAAAAGCAGAAGTGTCACACTTCCTAATTTCAAATTATATTACAAAACTATAATGATTAAAGTAGCATGGTACTGGCATTAAAAAAAAAAATAACACAGGCCAGGCATGGGGGCTCATGGTGGCCTGTAATTCTAGCACTCTGGGAGGCTGAGGCAGGAGGATCGTTTGAGACTAGTCTGAGTGAGAGTGAGACTCGTCTCTACAAAAAATAGAAAAATTAGCTAGGTATGGTGGTGCGTGCCTGTAGTCACTACTACTTGGGAGGCTGAGGCAGAAGGATTGCATGAACCTACTGCACTCTAGCCCGGGAGACAGAACGAGACCGTGTCTCAGAAAAAAAAAAAAAAAGGACACAAAGACCAATGGAACAGAACAGAAAGCTCAGAAATAAATGTACTCATATATGGTCAATACATCTTTGACACAGGTGCCAAGCATACACAATGGAGAAAGGGTAATCTTTTCAATAAATGGTGCTAGGAAAACTGGGTATCTACATATAAAAAACGAAAAGAAAAGAAAAAAAGCAATGGCATCGGTATCTTACACTATACACAAAAAATCAACTCAAAAAAAGTATTAGACTTTAATGAAATGTAAATTGCATTGCTAGAAGAAAACAGGGGGAAAGCTCCATGACACTGGTCTTGGCAATGATTTTTTGGATATGACTCCAAAAGCATAGGCAAAAATAAACATCAAACTGAAAAAGTTTCTGCACAGCAAAGAAAACAATCCAGAAAATATTTATAAGTCATATATCTGATAAGGGGATAAGATTCAAAATATATAAGGAACTTACACAACTCAATAAAAAAAAAAAACCTTATTAAAAAATGGGCAAAGGACCTGAAAAGACATTTTTCCAAAGAAGACATACAAATGGCCAACAGGTATATGAAAAGGTGCTCACACACCACTAATCATCAAGGAAATGTGAATCAAAACCACAATGAGATATAACTTCACATCTGTTAGGATGGCTATTATCAAAAAATCTAAAGAAAACAGGTGATGGCAAGGATATGGAGAAAAAAGAACCCTTGCACACTGCTGATGGGAATGTTAATTTACTAATTTGTACAGTCATAATGAAAAACAGTATGGAGGTTCTACAGAAAATTAAAAACAAACTACCATATATTCTAGCAATCCCATTTCTAGCCATATCCAAAGGAAATAAAATCACTATTTTGAAGAGTTATCTCCACTCCCATGTTCCCTGCAGCATTATTCACAATAGCCAAGATAGGAAAACAAATTAAGTGTCCACAGATGGATGAATACGTTGGATAAAGAAATCGTGATACACACACACACACACACACACAATGGGGTATTGTTCGGTCTTTAAAAGTAAGGAAATCCTGTCATTTGCAACAACATGGGTGAATCTGGAAGACATTATGCTAAGTAAAATAAGCCAGACATAGAAAGACAAATACTGCATGATTTCACTTACATGTGGAATCTAAAATATTCAAACTCATAGAAACACAGTGTAGAAGGGTGGTTACCAGGGTCAGGGGGTAGGGGAAATGGTGAGATGTTGGTCAAAGGATAAAAACTTTCCATTATAAGATGAGTAGGTTCTTGCGACCTAATGTATAGCATGGTGACTATAGTTAATAATAATGTATACTTGAAATTCACAAACAGAGTGGATCTAAGTATTCCTAACACATGCATGCACACAAAAGTAACTATGTGAAGTGATGGATGTATTAATTAGGTTGATTGTTGTAATTATTAAACAGTATATACATATATCAAAACATTACTTTGTGCATCTTAAATATATACAATTTTTATTTGTCAATTATAGCTCAATAAAGATGAGAAATAAATAAACAAAGGGATATACTGTGTTCATGGATTAAAGACGCAATGTTGTTAAGGTGTCAATTCTCCCTAATTTGCTCTATAGATTCAATACAATCCCAATCAAAACCCTAGCAAGCTTTTTTGTACGTAACAAGATTAGTCAAAAATTTATATGGAAAGGCAAATGAACTATTAATATAATAGCCAAAACATTCTGAAAAAGAAAAAGAGAGTAGGAAAATTCACATTGCCTATGACGCTATAACAATCAAAGACTGTATGGTACTTGCATAGAAACAGATGTAAAGACCAATAGAACAGAATAGAAAGCCCAGAAATACATCCATACAAATATAGTGAACTGATTTTTGACAAAGATATGAAAATAATTCAATGGAGAAAGTGATACTGGAACAACTGGATGTCTACATCAAAATAAAAAATTAACTTGCCACATACTTTATACCTTATATAAAAATTAATTCCAAATGGACCTAAATGTAAAATGTAAAACCGTAAAAGTTTCTGAAGAGGTATAAGAGAAATTCTGATTGCCCTTGGTTTTGCTGATTAGTTTTGGATATAAAACCAAAAGCACAATTCATGAAAGAAAAAACTGGTAAATTGGACTGTACCAAAATGTTAACCTTTCCTCTGTGAAAGCACACTGTTAAGTGAGTTAAACTATAAGTTACAGAGTGGGAGAAATATCTGCAAGTCACATATATAATAAAGGACTTGGTTCAGAACATACAAAGAACTTGTGGGGGCCAGGCAAGGCAGCTCATGTCTATAATTTTAGTACTTTGGGAGGCTTAGGCGGGAGAATTGCTTGAGGCCTGGAGTCAGAGACCCGCCTGAGCAACATAATGAGGCTTCATTTCTCCAAAAAATAGAAAAATAGCTGGGCGTGGTGGTGCAGGCCTACGGTCTCAGCTACCTGGGAGGTTGAGGCAGAAGGATTTCTTGAGCCCAGTAGTTGGAGATTGCAGTGAGCTATGTTGACGGCACTATACTCTAGACTGGGCAACAGAGTAAGACTTTGTCTCCAAGAAAAAAAAAAAAAGAACTCTTAAAACCCAACAACAAGTAAACAATTCAATTAAAAAATGGAAAAGGTCTATGATGTTTACACAATGAAATCACATAATGATGCATTTCTCAGAACATAGCCCTGTCATTAAGTGACACAAGACTGTACATGAGTCCATGCTTGAATAAATAGTAAATGAAGGAAGAGAAACAAATTTCCCTCACAGAACTCCAAATAATATATGTAGATCCTTCTCCCTTCAGTACATGGAGTGAGTTTTCTTCTCCCTCCTGCCTACTTTGAGAGTACACTGGACTTAATGAATTACTTCCAAAGAATAGATTATGAAAAGAGAAAAATGGTAACTTCACCACGGAGAAACTTGCCAAACAGTGCCTTAACCAAGTCATCAAGATTAACATCACCAGACATAAGTCATCTTGATATTACACACCCCCTGCTACGATGCGATTAGGAGGGCACTGACACCTTGGTGGCATGCTTCCAAAAGAACCCCATGGCACCAGAATAATCTTTGAAAAACATCAGAAAAACACAAATTGAGGGACATTCTACAAAACACCTCACCAGTAATCCTCAAAATTGTCAAAATCCTCAAAAAATTCATGAAAAACAAGAAAAGACTGAGAAACTGTCACAAACCAGAGGACACTAAGGAGACATTACAAATACATGGAATGTGGTACCTTGGATTAGATGTGAACATTAATGGAAAAATTGGTGAAACTCAAATAAAATTTGGAGTTAACAGTAATGTATTAATGTTGATTTCTTAATTTTAATACATGTATCATAGTAATATGAGAACATGAGGGGAAATAAATGTAATGAGGGTAGGTACACAGAAATTTTCTGTACTACTTTGTAACTTTCTGTAAATCTAATTATTCCAAAATAAAAAGTTTATTTAAAAAAATGAGGCCAGGCACAGTGGCTCATGCCTGTAATCCTAGCACTCTGGGAGGCCAAGGCAGGAGGATCACTTGAGGTCAGGAGTTCGAGACCAGCCTGAGCAAGAGCAAGACCCTGTCTCTACTAAAAATAGAAAGAAATTAGCCCGACAACTAAAAATATGTAGAAAAAATAGCCGGGCATGGTGGCGCATGCTTGTGGTCCCAGCTACCCAGGAGGCTGAGGCAGGAGGCTCTCTTGAGCCCAGGAGTTTGAGGTTGCTGTGAGCTAGGCTGACACCACAGCATTCTAGCCCGGGCAACTGAGCAAGACTCTGTCTCAGAGAAAAAAATAAATTAAAATAAATAAATAAATGATAGTCTTCATATAAAATAAAAGGCCTTGAAGAATCTGGATGGCAAGCGAATACACTCAAGACAGAATCTTAAATGAAAGAAGCAGCTTAAAAACTATATATATCTACATACATACAAATGATGAACCTAACTATTAAAAGAGAAATGTACAGAGAAAACCGAAGTAGATACACTGAAATTTTAAGAGTAGTTAATTCTTAATGCTGAGTTCAGAGACTTTTCTTCCTAGTTTTTTTATTTCTCAAATTTTCTACAGTGAACATATATGAGAGGGGAAATTTTTTATACTGTATATTTTTAAAATTGTTCATTGAGTTATAGTAGCATGACCCCAAATTGTCCTATGAGGTGTTACTGTGTGCTCAATAAAAAAAAGGTTCTGTGGTCAGATATATGTGACTACTTGGCACACTGTGTCCCTCCTCTGGGGACTCATAATGCCTGGTAGCATGTTAAAGGTTCTAAGAAGTCAACTATTTAATAATAAAGAAAAGAAACTTGTTTTACTTTATTTTAACTGGCATTTACCAAACTTATTTGACCATAGAACTTAGACTTTCTCAAGACAAGTTAGTATCTCAGAAACCACTAGGGTCCTATGGAACACATTTTGGGGAAATGCTATTATAGAGCCCCTCACCATAGATTTTAAGGGAGGAAACTGAGTATTTTTAGAGATTCCTTAGGCTGACTTAGAAAAGGATGAATTACATATGCCTTACATTTTGCTCCATGCACAGGATGACCTGGGTACCAGTCAGCCTCTTCCCTAGCCACCCCTGTCATCGCCCAATGGGCTAATGAACAAAGTGGCCATGGTGGCAGGGCTGAAGGTTATACAAAGGCTCAGAAACATGGACTTCAACTCGCCAATGCTGACCTGGCTAAGAGTACTGCTGAGTGTCCAACCTGCCAGCAGCAGAGACCAACACGGAGTCCCTGATCTGGCATCATTCCCCAGGGTGATCAGCCAGCTACCTGGTGGCAGGCTGATTACAGTGGACCATTTCCATTGCAGTGTTTTGATCTTACTAGAATAGATACTTTCTATCTAGATATGGATTTGCCTTTCCTGCACACAATCATTCTGCCAAATCATGATTTGTGGACTTACAGATTCACTTTATCCACCATCAAGGTATTATACACAGCATTGCTTCTGACGAAGGAACTCACTTCACAGCAAAGAAGTGTGACAATGGTCCATGTTCATGGAATTCACTGTGATTACCATATTTCTCACCATCCAGAAGCAGCTGGCTTGGTAGAACAGCAGAATGGCCTTTTGAAGACTCAGTTATAGCACCAGCTAGGTGGCAATACCTTACAGGGCTGGGGTAACGTTCTCCAGAAGGCTGTCCATGTTCCGTACCAGTGTTCAATACCTGGTCTGGTTTCTCTGACAGTGAGGATTCATGGGTCCAGGAATCAAGGGATGGAAGTGGAAGTGGCAACACTCACCATTACCTCTAGTAACCCACTAGCAAAATTTTTGCTTCCTGTCCCCATGACTTTATGCTCTATTGGCCTGGAGGTCTTGGCTGCAGAGGGAGAATGCTTCCACCAGGGGACACAACAATTCCATTGAACTGGAAGTTAAGACTGCCACCTGGCCATTTTGGGCTTCTTGTGTCACTGAATCAACAAAGAAGGGAGTTATAATGCTAGCTAGGGTGACTGATTCTGACTGCCAAAGGGAAATTGAACTACTACTTCACAATGAAGGTAAGAAAGAATATGTCTGGAATACAGGAGATCCCTTAGGGTATCTGTTAGTATTATCATGCCCTGTGATCAAGGTCAGTGGGAAACTACAACTCAATCCAGGTAGGACTACATAGCAGCTAAAGTGCTTGCTGAAGGCAAAGGAAATACAGAGCGGGTAGCGGAAGAAAGTAGTTATAAATATCAGCGGTGACCATGTATCAAGTTATAGAAACAAAAACTGTAATTGTCATGAGTATTTTATCATTTTCCTATGAAGACATTTGTGCATTTTCTTTCCTCTTATTCCCTTATCATGTAACAGAAGATGTACTGACTTTATGTCATAGTATTTAAGTATTGCTAATTTTACATCATAGCATTTAAGTTATGGGATATCAAGGAGAAGAGTAAACAATACTCAAGGACTTTACTTCCTCTTCTGAGGAAGGGGTTAGTATGTTTTCCGTTATACATGGGATAGTTGTATCATTTTAGGTAGAATTATGGTCTTGCTATTGTCCTTATTTGCAGATTAAGTAAGGTTTAAGAAGATGTATATAGGTGCCAAGTTGACAAAGGGTGAACTTGTGATGGCTAATTTTATGTGTCAACTTGACTATACCACAGGGTTGCAGATTAAACATTATTTCTGGGTGTGTTTGCAGGGTGTTTCCTGATGAGATTAGCATTTGGTGGATTTAGTAGATTGCCCTCCCTAATGTTGGTGGGCATCATCCAATCCATTGAGGGCCTGAACAGAACTAAAAGTAGGAAGGGGGAGGAATTTGCCCCTTTTTGCTTCCTGCCTGCCAGCTTGAGCTGGGATATTAGTCTTCCGCTCTGAGGCTGGATTTACACCATCAACTCCCCTGTTCTCCCCCAGCTTCGGACTTGGACTGGAATTACTCCCCTAGCTTTCCTGGGTCTCCAGATTACAGACGAAGATATTGGGACTTTTCAGCTTCCATAATTGCATGAGCCAATTCCTTATAATAAATCTTTTCTTATATGTATGTCCTACTGGTTCTATTTCTCTGGAGAATCCTGACTAACACAATTCCCCATTCGAATTTCCTTTCCATGAAAATGCCTCTAATTTTTCCAAAATCTTCACGGATCTTGCCTTGTAAGACTCTCTTGATCTCTTTTGATCTGTGTAGCACATGATAGCAAATGCTCTACTGTACTATTGATATATTGTCTCTGACAGGTGAATGTGTGTTTTCTTTCTTATTTTTTTTTTAGAGATGATATCTCACTCTGTAGCCTAAGCTGGAGTGCAGTCATACAATCATAGCTTACTGCAACTTTGAACATCTAGGCTCAAGCAATCCTTCAGCCTCAACCTCGCATATGGCTAGTACTACAAGCACATGCCATCATGCCTGGCTAATTTTAAATTTTTTTGTAGAGATGAGATCTCACTATATTGTCCAGGTTGGTCTTGAACTCCTGGCCTAAAGCAATCCTCCTGCCTCAAACTCCCAAAATGCTGGGATTATAGGCATGAGCCACCACACTTGGCCAGGTGTGTATTTTTAGACCTTATCTTCTCAACTAGAATTTAATAACCTTGAAAGTAAGAACTTTGTCTTTTTATTTCTTCTATGTGTTATTTTCATTTGTTCATTTACTTGTTCATTCATATATTTGCTTGTTCAACATATATTTGCTGAGTGTCTATTAGATTCCAGGCACACTGCTAGCCAATGCAATAATGATTAACACCAGTCTGTTCTCTTTACTCTTATGATTACAGTTTAGTTGGGGATATAGAAATGAATCAAATAGCCATAAAACAGATGAACAGTTATAAGCATCAGTAATGTTGTGAAGGAAAGATACTTTATAAGAGTTTACAAAGGGGACCTAAAGCTGACCTTGAGTGGACAGGGAGCTAGCTGTTCAGAGCAAGAAAGGCGAATCTGGAAGAAGTCATGTTTGAGCTAAGATCCGAAGAATGAGTAGCTTTTCACTAAATAAGACAGAGAAAAGGGTTGGAGATGAGAGAAGAGTATTCCAGACTCAAGTTCTGGGTTGGGGAAGGTGACAGGGCCACAGTATCACGTACAACAGGCCTCAAGAGACAGGGACTGACCAACCAGATACTACTAACCATTTTCTTCAGTCTCTTCTCTTCTCGCTTTCTCTCAAGTTCTGCCTCCTTTTCTTCTGCCTCCCTTTTCTGACGCTCTTCCTCTTGGGCCTTCAACTGGGCCTGATCAAGATTAGAATGCAGAAAAATCAGAACCCTTGATTTGTATGGGAATATGATCTTTTATGTTCAGGATAGTCAAGTGTCTACCAAAGTGCCTGCCCTGTCTCTGGAAGGTGTCTACGCTTTGTGATAAAAGTAGAAAACCCAACTAATATGTTTTCAGTTACGTAACTTAAAAGTTTCTCCAAAAGGATCCTTTTCTACTTGAATAATAGACTGATCATGAATAAGACCATTAATTTTTTATCATAAGATGATTACTTTTTAGTTCTTATTTCATTTTGTGAAAAGCTAAGTCTAAATTGTAAACAATGTGGGGGAAAAAAACCTTTTATTTCATTTCATCAAAAAACCCCAAAACCCAAACTGTTAAAACTGTTTATTTTTTCTTCATAGGTGCAAAATTAACTTCTGACAGTCTAGGTCAAAACTTTGGAAGATAAGAACTATCCCCTTTTGCAAATTTATTAGGTCAGACATTTACCTATAACATGCTAATTTGATTATGTGTAAATCTTTTGTAATATTTCTTTCCTGCTATGCTAATGATATTGATGTTTTTTCTCCCCTTTTCCCCCTCTAAAATTGTCATGGAATTCAGGCAAGTAGGCTAAAAGCCATTTCCAAAGTTGATCTAACTCTATTGTCTCAAGAGGCTTGAACAAGCAAGGTTTCTTTTTCTAAGAAAGACCTAGACAAATCCTTTTTTTTGACTCAGTTTGCATTCTGAATTTATTACCAATTTCTCTTCTTCTTGTTTTTTCTTCCTTTCTGCCAAGATTCGCCTACGTTCAGCTCGTTGAGT
The DNA here is from genome assembly GCA_963575035.1 of Avahi laniger. Lineage (NCBI taxonomy): Eukaryota > Metazoa > Chordata > Mammalia > Primates > Indriidae > Avahi > Avahi laniger. The sequence goes on from CAUYSK010059996.1 coordinate 16,396, forward strand.
TGCTCTCTCTTCCATAGCTAGAAAATAGTAACAGAGTTCCAATATTTTTAATATTTGAAAAATATGAGGAATATGAAGAAATGTCTCCATTTCATAGTAAAATTTAGTGTTATTGTTAGAGTTTTCTTGCAACTTGAGTGTTTACCATCTCAGAAAATATATACAGAGATATACAGACCTTATATACACTCTACATGTTAAAGACTTACAATTCCATCGTCAGCAACAATGAACAATTTGTTGATTATGTTTTTATTTACATTTTTATTAAAAGAATTGTTTACTAGTTTAAATAAGGTAATGAGCATTAATGGTAGACTTTTATGTGAAACCCAGAAACCAGAATTTTAATTTGATTATACCTTTGATGAATGTAGAAAACTTTAATTACATCTAACAAATACTTTGAGAATAGGGTCATTCCTCAAATTCCATTAAATGAGTCTGTTAATTTTTTCTTAAGTCACTGTACATATGTCTGTATATGTAAGAATAAAAACAAACAAACTAAAGTTTGGGGTCACGATGAATATATTTTAATCTAGTTTTAAGGCCTGGAGATACAGATGGGCAGGAAATGGAATTGTACCAGGCATTTGGAGAACTGGCATCTGAACAAGTTTGAGTGTCAGACTCCTGTTCTTGACAGTCTATTAAATATCGATCCAAAAGAAACAAATGTGCAAGATGGTCTGATAATATGACTCTCTATAATCAGTTGGGGCTTTCATAGGAAGAGGGACATGGGTGGGAGGAGATTCAAGTTCTGCTCACCTAAGCCAGCCAATTGTTACTTTCAGTTCCTTGTGTCATGTTATAGAGAAGAGAATGTAAGTCCAACTTTTAAGAATTAATAAACACCTCCCTGCATATCCTTCAGGGTAAAAAAAGAAAAAGGAAAAAAAAAAAGAAAATAAAAAATAATTAATAAACAAAAAATTCACCAGGCTATTTCTTACTGATATTAAGTATCTGCTTTGCTGCAAAAGAATGGTGGTACCACAGATGGTGGGAGTGAGACTGTCTCTAAGAAGGCAGAAATAGATCAGGGGATTAAAGTGAGAGACCCCTGAGGAGCAGAGTCTCTGGTAATAACCCCTTCCGCATCTATTCTAGATCTAATCATTAAAGACTACTTGAAAAGTCGACTGGGATCCTAAAATAGCAAACTCTTTAATCAAATAATAATTTTTTTAAAATGATCACAGCTAACTGGGCATTTCCTCATCAGCGTCAATGGTAGACAAAGTCAGCATAAGCTGCTGTCCTAGAAGACAGCGCAAAAACTGCCAATTTCTTTACTAATAGAAACTGACTGCAGGCACAGTGTCTTTCAGATGTCATTACTTCTTGTTAGAGCAGCAATCTTGCCACAGGTAAAAAATCAAATTTATAAACCTTAATATAACTGTCAAAGGGCTGACCACTACATGCAAACATATGTACAGTGAGTGACTACGTATACAGTAAAAATAATTAGCATATTCACTAGGTGTGTTCCAAGGAATGCTTCTCATAGTATTGTTCAGTTTAAATAAGGGTTTCCATGTGCATCAAAAATGTTATCAAATTAAAATATCTGGTTTGTAGATTTCATTATTAAAATCCTATCATCAAGGCGTAACTCCTTATAAAATGATATAATAACTTGCCTTATATTGCTGGAAACTGATCAACATTTTAACATTAACAAAGTACAATGATAGGTGATCTTTATCAGTGTTTAGCCTTAGCAGCTACTCAGAGTTTTCTCATTTGTGTACTTATCTCTTTTTTTTTGCCACAATCCAAATCTCGAATTACAAAAAAATGATACACCTTTCAGCAATGTTTTCTTGTGTTGGCTGGGAAGGCCAAAAAGTTTGGCAAGAGGGGCACGAAAAAAAGTAGTGGAGCTTTCTGGCAAGTTCCATTCCACTCTTCACATGTCTACTCATTTGAGATTTTGACCAAGTCTGCCAAGTCTCAAGATCTTAGAGTTGCCAGGATTCAATCCCACCATCTTCTATTCTAGAAAGAAAGATCACCACCACGAAGGCCACAACCAAGACAGCCCTGCCTTTCAATATGGGATGGGTTGCCATCAGCTGCTTTGGGTTCCTTCTGGGTCCAGAAAGAGAATTCCGGGAGTCACTTCTACTGCCTTTAGTCCCAGGGGAAGCAACAAGCGAACTGAGGGAAAAATAAAGGAAAATAATACAATCATCAGGGAAATGCAAATTAAAACCACAATGAGATTTCCCCTTAACCCAGTCAGAATGGCCTTTATTAGAAAGTCCAAAAACAACAGATCCTGGTGTGGATGCAGAGAGAAAGGAATGCTTAATACACTGTTGGTGGGATTGCAAATTAGTACAAACTCTATGGAAAACAGTATGGAGATTCCTCAAAGAAATAAAAGTAGACCTACCATTTGATTTAGTAGTCCCACTACTGGGTATCTACCCAAAGGAAAAGAAGTTATTTTATCAAAAAGAAACCTGCACTTGAATGTTTATCACAGCACAATTTACAATTGCTAAGATGTGGAATCAACCCAGATGCCCATCATTTTATTACTGGATTAACAAAATGTGGCATATGTATACCACAGAATAATACTCAGCCATGAAGAGGGATGACTTAATGCCTTTTGCAACAATTTGGATGGAATTGGAGAACATTATACTAAGTGAAGTATCTAAAGAATGGAAAAACAAACACCATATGTACTCCCTATTACATAGGCACTAACTGATGAGTACACATATGCATAGAGGGAAGTAAAACTCACTGGAAATCAACCAGAGGGGACGGGGAGGAAGAGACAGGCGAAAACCTACCTAATGGATACAATGAGCACTATCTGGGTGATGGGCACACTTATAACCCTGACTCAAGCATTACAAAAGCAATTCATGGAACCAAAAACATTTGTACCCATGTAATATTTTGAAATTTAAAAAAAAAAAATCTATTGCAGAAAAAAGTAAAAAAAAAAAAGAATTCAGACCAATAACCAACTTCCTTCAAAGCTCTTTCACCTGAGGAGTTCAAAGCCTGTTACAGACTTTAATTAATCCTCACTCTCTAACCATATATTATTATACCTACTCTATAAATTGGTGTAATATTGCATGGAGAGGTTCAGTGACTGGCCTGAGTGTCCAATACAAAGTCAGGTACTCTGCCTCCCATCCTAGTGCTTCGAATCAATAGGTATCAACACTTCTGATCCTGTCTTTTACCATACATAGTGAGTATGTCTCTAACACGTCTGAAACCATCTTAAATGGCTTTTGAGAAAGCTGGACTCTTATTCCAGGCTTAATGATGTTTAGTTTTATCCCAAACAATGATAAATTTAAGATGGGCAATTAGCTAGCCCAGGGGCTGCTCTATGTGGACCCCACGTTGTACGACCTAACTTCTCAGCATCAAACATAAACAGAAACCCAGAAATCTAGGGGCTACCCAGAGCAAGTAAACATTTTTCTCTTTAACTGGTATAGTAACAGAGCTCCTCAGACAAAGGCAGCCATGACCCAAATGCTAACTGTGTAACTGGATCCTTATAGGCAGCCACTTGCCTTAAATAACTATTTATACCTGCCATGTGCCAGTCATAACATATGGGGCTTCTTTGCTTTGAGAGTGTAAAATAAAAGATCATGGAGCTTCGAAGCAGGGCAAAGCAGTTCAGGAGCCTCTCTATCTCAAAGTGAAAAATCTCACAAAATGAGTCCAAACAGAGTTCTGATACAATCGACATACTTTGGAAGCATCTGGCAGGTTCCCTTTGGTTCCTCTTCTCCTCTGGAATTTGACAGCAGGCGCCTGTGTGTGTCTGTGACTGCTGTGGCTCGCTCTGCTGCCCACTGAGCCTCTGCCAGCCGCTGGTTTTCCTTCAGCTCGAGAATTGTTTTCTGCTGTTCCTGAAGTTTCTTCTTTTGCTTTTCAATCAGCTGTTGCTGGAAGACAAGGCGGTTGTGGAAATGACCCATGCAAATGGGTTCTGCTTTCTGGCATGTGGTTCTGAGCTTCTCTCTGCTGCCAGGCTGCTCGGAGGGCTCAGCATCCAGGGTCTTGTCAGATGTGTTCAGAGGGACATTCTGAAGCGGACCCTGCGAGTTGCCGTTTGCTGTTGTTCCTAGGGAAGGGCTGGACATACAACCATTGCTCTCCAAGGGAGGCTTTTCCCACAAAGAGGGCACGGCAGTCACCTGAGAGAGAAGGAACATGTTATAGCCCAACTATTTAAAGGATGTGCCAATGAGATCTGACATTTGTCTAGTTGGTATTGTTTTGTTCTTCCCTGTACCGCAGCTAGAGTTGCTCTGTGCTCCTGGCCTGGCTAACTCACAGGCCACCAACCTTAGCTCTTTGAGCTACTTTTAAAACGTGGACTGCCACTTACCATGAAAACTGGGTAGGAGAGTGGCTATAGCTGTATGAACCACTGCCATGGGCTGGGACAGTTGCAACAGGAAAAATGTTCTCTTATAAATTTCTAATTTGGACAGTTCATTTGTGAATTGGGGAGGATTACTTCGCATATATAACAGGAATTTTAAAATGCATGAATTCTGAATTTTGCAGAAATTTGAAAATATTGTGTTAAAGGATATATTCTTTCTTAAGAATGTTTGAAAACTAAAGAATACCTTTACAAATCAATAATAGCTCTGTTCTTTCAATGCCTCTCCTGCCACTGGTAAGTTAATCAATCATTTGCCACAGTATAGGGTATTTATTTATTTCAGCAACATGGCCTGGTTTAAAGCCTACCTTACAGTCTCCAGCTATTTTTGAACTATCTATTGGCAGAAAAATATTTGAAAGCCCAGGATCACAGGGCAAATATCTGTATTATAAGAGTAATGTTACCTAATAATATTTTGTATTAGCATATGACTTAGTAGTTTTCAAAGCTTTATCATATAAATCTCATCTAATTAATAGACTAAGGTATCATACTCAATTACAAATTCTATACAGAGGAGAAAGAAACAAGAATTCTTATTCAGAAAAGCTTATCCTGGCCAAGATAATGCCAAGTTAAAATGTCTCTTCTAGAATGGTTTGATTCCATGGTCTAAGTTCTGACCAGTTTTTGATTCTGCCATTTGCAGTGGCATAAAGAGAAATATACTCAAAGCTATCTAATATCAGAAGCTTCTAGCTCTAACAGGATGCCACCTTCAAAGTACTCAAAAATATTTTTCATGATGATGGAAATGCTTTCTACAGACTGAGCTGAAGTGAAAAATGTGATATATGGAAACTCTGACATGTTAAAGACTTTTGAAAATAACCTTTTATTTCAAAAATGTCAGTGAACACTTATTCATGAGAACACCTGCTTAAGTAATTTAGCATCAAGCCGAGTATGTGTTTTAGGCTCTTTAAAACTCTGTGGTAATGACACGTTATTAACCCAGCAAGACTGTGTAAAAAGCTTGAGTAAAGCAACAGGATTTCTTTTAGATCATGGTAACTTTTTAAGGTGAAAATGAGAGAATGAAAGAAAAGCTTAATGGTACAGATTGTACTTAATAGAACAAGAGTGAACAGACTGGCTTAATTAGAGAAAATCACCTATTAGCTAACTGATAATTTTGAAAAATTTCAAGGTACAATATGTGTGTTCTTGGTACATGGTACGTGGCTTCCTATGATTGTATAATTAATGAACATCTAACTAAAGATTTTATATTTTTATTTGTTCGTATTTTACTCTATACTCTGGAAAAGATTAGTTTATTTAGTAACCTGCAGAGTCTATTGAAGGCCTCTACTTTCATTTGTTCTATTTTTTAAAATAATATTATCCTTTCTTGAAAAAATCTTTTGTTTTTGGTTTTGGATATTTGGAAGCTTTTTTCCTTGAGTCTAAATATATATATATAGTGATTTTTCTGTTTTGCACATGTTAAAAAAATACTTTCTGCTGACTTTTCTTCATTTAATGATAATAGCTGTGGAACTCTGTAAGGTAAAATGTTCCATACGACTATTTCTTAAGATAGACATCTCTTTTGGGTCTCAATGGAGACAAAATTATCTAACTGACATAAAAGTAGATTTATTGCCTAGGGGAAGGGACCAAAATGTTACATAAATCCCAATAAACATCCTCATGATGCTCCTTTGCTGAGAGAATGAGCTTAAATTAAAACCAGCCTACTTACTAGCAATAATCAGGGTAAAATGCAAGGCTGGGGATCCTCCAGTGCCCTATTTAATTTCACATGTCTGAGTTAAGTATTTAACAGCATTATGTGGAAGGTGGAGGGGAGGGGGTAAAGGATCTTCTCCAAGAGCCTTTCTAAACATGACAAATGCAATGATGAAAGAAAACACTGACAGGATTGACTTTATAAAAACTTAACAGCTGTGTATAGTACCAAACACCATAACTAAGCCAAAAAGACAAATGAAAAAGTAGAAAAATTATTTGTAACATATGTAATAGTAAAAGCATCAATAGTCTTAAAAAATATAAAGAGCGCCTATAAATAAGAAAAAGATATGTAACCAAATAGAAAAATGGACAAAGGGCATGAAGAGACAAGCCACTATGCACCTGTATCTATCTTTCTGTATCCATATATAGATATATATATAGTCATGCATTGCTTAATGACCGGGATATGTTCTGAGAAGTGCACTGTTAGGCAATTTTGTTGTTGTGCCAACATTGTAGCATGTACATACACAAACCTAGATGGTATAGCCTACTACACACCTAGGCCATATGGTATAGTCCACTGTGCCTAGGCTACAAACCGGGACAGCATGTTATGGTACTGAATACTGCAGGCAATTGTCACACAGTGGCGTTTGTGTATCTAAACATATCTAAACATAGAAAAGGTACAGTAAAAATACAGTATAAAAGATAAAAAATGGTACACCTGTATAGGGCACCTACTATGACTGGAGTTTGCAGAACTGGAAGTTGTTCTGGGTGAGTCAGAGAGTGAGTGGTGAGTGAATATGAATGCCTAGGACATGATCATATACTACTGCAGACTTTGTAAACACTGTACACTTAGGTTTCACTAAATTTATTTTTAAAATATTTTTTTCTTCAATAATAAATTAACCTTAGCTTACTATATCTTTTTTACTTTATAACCTTTAAAATGTTTTTAACTTTTTGACTCTTTTGCGGTAACACTTGGCTTAAAACATAAACACACTGTGCAGCTGTACAAAAATATTTTTTCTTTATATGCTGATTAAGTTTTTTTCTATTTTTAAATGTTTTTGTGGGTGTTTTTAAAAAAAATTTTAAGTTTTTTTGTTAAAAACTAAGATACAAACACACACATTAGGCCTATAGAGGGTCAGGATTATCAGGAAGTCACTAGGCGACAGGAATGTTTCAGCTCCATTATAATCTTACAGGACCACCACCAAATATGCAGTCAGCTGTTGACCAAACCATCATTAGGCTGTGCATGACTGTATAACCAATATAAAAATATTTAACCTCTGGCCAGGCGCGGTGGCTCACGCCTGTAATCCTAGCACTCTGGGAGGCCGAGGCGGGCGGATTGTTTGAGCTCAGGAGTTCGAGA
>CAUYSK010059998.1:0-33504 GCA_963575035.1 Avahi laniger
TTTTTAGCTGTCCAATTAATTTCTTTCTATTTTTGGTAGAGACGGGGTCTCGCTCTTGCTCATGCTGGTCTCGAACTCCTGAGCTCAAACAATCCGCCCGCCTCGGCCTCCCAGAGTGCTAGGATTACAGGCGTGAGCCACGTGCCGGCCTATCTGGTAACTTTTAAATGAGGTTTTCTCATTTAAAATAGTTCCCATTCTTCTTCACCAGGAATTCTGCAACATACAAATAGTTGGAGAAGCATCTCATAATCCCAGGGCACTTTTCTCCACTTCTTTCTGCAGCAAACACAGTGGGTAATAGAGAAATGTATAAAAGATTATTTTGGCCAGCTGTGGTGACTCATACCTGTAATCCCAGCACTTTGAGAGGCTGAAGCAGGAGGATTGCTTGAGGCCAGGAGTTCAAGACTGGCCTGGGCAAAATAGTGACACCGTTTCTCTAAAAAAAAAAAAAATTAGCCAGGCATGGTGGTACCTTCCTATAGTCATAAACTACATGGGAGGCTGAAGCAGGTGGATTGCTTGAGCCCAGGAATTGAAGGTTGCAGTGAACTATGATCAGGCCACTGTACTCCAGCCTGAGCAACAAAGCAACACCTATCTCAAAAAAAAAAAAAAAAAATCATTTTAACTCTCAAGATGTTTTGCAAGCTAGTAGGGTAATGATTACATGTATATAAAACAAAATCAAATTTATTGAGCATCCATTTCAGGTAGTTTTTGTTTCTATTATTTCATTTTAAATTTCTCAAAAAATTTTCAAGATAAATACTTTTATACACAGTTTCTATATGAGAAAACTAAGAATAAGAGGTTAAATAATTTGTCCATAACTAATAAGTAGAAAAAGCCAAGATTAGTCTGCAGACTTCTCTGTCTCCAAAGCCCATGCACTTTTAATACTATATGTTGATGATTTTATTATTAGCTAAAAATAAATGCCATAAGAATTTCAGAGAATTATTCTATATGGAATCTCATTTTTTAAAACTTACAGTTAATTTTCCCCTGCTATATATAGATGTACAGCATTAAAACACATCTGATCTTATTAACAGTAACTCTATTAGATATGTAATTTCTTTTTCAATTTTACAGACAAGGAAACTGAGACAAGGGAGGTTAAGTAAAATGTCAAAATTCTATACATTTTAATTGGTGAATTCTGTATCTGAAACCAGTTTTTCTTAAGCTAGACTCCTAATTCTAAGGAATATAGTTACTGTCTTATACAAACCTCATATTCATATTTGCTAGTGTCAGGTGGTTAAATGTAAAATTTATTGCAAATTAAGTTGTGTTATATTTTATGTACTGATTTGGTTATGTGTTCATACAAAATTATTTTGTCATATATATTTTTATGTGTTGTGTATGAGGGATATTTATATTATGTGTGACTGTTCCTGTTATTTTATATTTAAGCAAAATTATTTTTATTGTCAAATATCATAGAAAATTTGTCTGTAATGAAAGGCATGAGTTCGTAGGCGGATTTATATCCATGCCCTTAATATCGTTAGTTTGTTGCATACTTTATATTCAAATTAACTTCTGCATGCATTAGTTCACACAGCATATTTATTTGTATATATCAAAGCATGTCTATGTATATGATTTTTGACATGTTTTCCTCCATCTAGGGGTTTACTCCTCAGTGAGTACTACTACATCAGAGCCTCTCTTTATGCAATTATAATCAATTATGTATTTTAATTTTATAACAAATATTTTCAAAATGGAATAGTTCCTGTGACCAAAGGTTAAACTATAATTTGAGTTTATCTGTTTCAGACTAAAGTCAGCACAGCAGTACATCACCATTGTGATACTATTAAACATTACAAAATCATCTTTCCTATTGGTTTTATGCACAGAAAATCCATTCATTTTATAAGTACAGAAAAAGTGAATTTTATATCTATTATTTAAGTATAAAAGAAAGAGGAAAGATACATTATAGATATATATATATATATGACACATATGTATGTGATTAAAGAATGAGTTGCTGAAAGGTCTTCTCCTCGCTAGGAAAAGGTAATCATTCTAAGCAAGAGTTACAATGATTTCTCCCCCCAAAGAGTGACATTGGAAAAGAAGAAGGGTTCTAATTTTCCAATTGATTCAATTACTGATTTTTAGAAGAAATAATTATTTTCCTATAGATTAGATTAGCCATTCAAAAAGAATTGCATTTCAGTATTCTTGTAAGTTGGTTTTATTTAAACAATATGATATACCATCAAAGTATTTATTATTTTTCTCCTAGGAACAAGTGCAATCCCAAAACTCTTATGCTGTTGTTATTTTTAGATTTTTGTCTTTATTTAGCATTTTATTGTCTCCAGTGGCTCACAGCTATTATAACTAAAAAAATGGAGATTAAAGTTCTATTACTTTCCTAGATTCAAACTAGAAAAGTTATATGTTAGAGTTGGAGTCATTATTCTTCATATAATTTTTATTTTAAAAATTCTGTCAATCCATATGCCTATCAATATTTTGGAACTAAGATTCTTTCTGTGTCACCATATGTTTGATTTTTAAAGCAAAAGGTTGTGATTTTGGCCTCATCACAGTCTTTGCACATAGAATCAGTTGTTGGAATTTTCTGTCACTAGAGCCTTCACGTTTTAAATTCAGCATCATAAATTCCTCTTAATTCTTCACTACAACTTCTGCTTTTGTTTTTTCCTAATATTCCTTTGAGAGGTGTTTCTGCTGTTCACTTCTTTGACCACATCTGTCTTTCTTTATGTAGAGTTGCCATGTTATCAGCTAAAAATAAATGTCATAAGAATGTCAGAGAATTATTCTATATGAAATCTTATTTGTTAAAACTTACATTTAATTTTTCCCTACTATATATAGATACACAATTCCCTTTACCTAGCCTATGTTTATTTATCTGGGCTTGCTGCACGTTTCAAACTTTCTCAATCTTACTTTTTTAGAGAAATTTTAATTTGCATTTTTAGCAGGCCTCTCTCTTTTGTACTTTTTACTAGATTATTGCTTGCTGACATTAGTCTTTTTTCTCTTTATTTTGAGTGAAGTTTTTCATTCCCTCCTTTGTCTCTAGTTGCATATGAGATGTGCATTTTTTCAACATATTCCCTATTCCGATTAATTATTCCCTGTAATTGGCCACTGTCATTTCTGAATGGGATTTAATAATCAAACCTCACTACAGAAATGATATTATATGCTCATCATTTTACCTTTCTATCAACATATTTGCTTAGAAAACTTTTAATATTAAGTTTTTAAAAATCTTCCCTTTGTTTGCTGTCTATAAGTGCCAGGAATCATTTTGTCATAAGTTATAAAATTCGTGGGTAGCAAGAGATTTATGTGTTCTTACATTAAACTTTCAGACATTAAACGTTATGCACAGATAAATTTAATTAATACTTTTTAAAAATTTACTATTGGTACATATAACAGTCTATAAAGATTTTCAACTTAATATGAGGTTGTTCTTCATAAAAAGGGAGGATCAAAACACTGAACAATAGAGAAATTAGATGTCTCTGATTGTGTTTGCTTCCAGTACCATATACTCAAATTATCTAGAATGTTTATATTAATAAGACTAATGGTACACGGAATTCCATACAGTCTCCCATTTGATCTCATTGTAATCTCTGCTATCTTTTCTTTAAAATTAGATTAAACATTTTTGCTTTCAAGAAAGTATAAAATATAAACAAAAATGATATTTTTTTTGTCCCTGATCACACAAGTGTCAAAATGTAGTGGGAGATTTGAAATTAAAATGCCAATAACCAAGATTGATAATTTTTTAAAAATTCTTGGATTGGGGGGGCACTTTTTCAAAATACTCACATATTTATAAACATTATATTTCTCTGTTCCATTTTAATTACAGAATATCATATATCCCATCATTTCAGAAAGATTTTAGTCAATTTAAAAGCATGATAATAAACAATGGATATAATTAAAGTGACAGAAATAAATTGAGGAAAATAGTAAAGCCAGAGTAGGAATAGCTCGCAGAAATATTTTCTGTATAGGCCTGTTCAGTTGCTAGGATGGGCCACAAATCTATACCTTTCGTCTACTTAGCAATTAAATTAAAGGAGGCAGCATACTAAGTTATAAGATGCATGCTGTGTATACAAATTTTGTGAAAAGTAACTGCTAGATGGAATCGTAACATTTCCAGATACTTAGGTCTGCAGAGATTTTGTCCTAGTTCTCATGAAGACACACTGTGTAATAGAGCAGATGAGCAGTAACCCCATAATAGACACAATAAAGCCATTTCTTATGATAATGGTCAGTGTGTGCCAAGTAGATAACTCCAGTGTGAAGTTCAATAAAATCAATTTTAAGAAGTGCTAACACATTGCATTTGTAGTTAGAATTGGTTCATTCATGATCTGGTCAGATTGAGATGTAAAAATCAGACTATCTGGCCTGAGTAACAGATGCGCTCTATGTCATTTAGGCAATCCTCCATAAATATTATTTCTTTCAACTAGAATTTTGATAAGGATTAGATAGCAAAGAGTACAGAGTTTGTACTCTTCAACAAGAATGTGAGGTTCAGAAATCTTACTTGGCTTAGATGGATTATCTAGGGAGAATATAAAGTTGAAGTTTCTGTAAATTAAGCTACCTAAACCAGAGCCCTGTCTGAATAGATGGCCCCCAGTCCCACCTACTCATGGGAATGGGTTTAAAAAGGATGAAAGGGAAGAGTGAAAATCTTTTGCAAAAACATTTCGGAATTTACTCCAAAGTAGATGATTAGGAATTTAAAGCCTGGGATGCCTAGTACTTGTTTGGGGATACAGGGAATCTGCTTTCATTGCACAGGGTTTGTGAAGCCAAACATTTATTCTCTAATGTCTTTAAATAAATAATAAAGCCATAGTACAGATTACCATACTGTAATGCATTCTTCTGTGCAGTCTTTTACTGGATATGGATAGACTATGCATTTTACTCTGAGCCTGGCCATGATAATAATTTAACTCAAGAAAATATTCTACGTAGTTGTTTCAACTATCTACGATAGTTGTTTCTAATCATCTACCATAGCCACAAATAAAACTTGAGGAAACATTCAAATAATATTTACTTTTAAGAAATTTAGCCTCCTACCGAACAATTTTAGGATGCATGTCTTTAATGAATCAAAAAATGTTAGAGATAATATGGTTAGCAGTTTTTACTAACCCGTGTTGGAAGTCCTTCAAATGGCCCACATTTCTGGGAGAGTTTACATACATAGATTACTCTCTTCTGCACCTCACACCTGCTTTGCTGGTGGCCTTTCATCCCTTGGCTCAGAGCTCAGAAATTCACTTCCTCTAGGAAGCCTTCTGACATTGCAGACTTGATTAAGTCCATCTGATATATGATCTCATTGCATCTTGTACTTTCCCTTCGCAGTGCGATCACAGTTTGGAATTATGTATTTGTGTGATTACTAATTTTACGTACATACTCTTGGAGGAATTGACTGTTCATTCTTCTTCTGAAGTAGCCGGGTACTTAGCAGTACATTTCTTCAGATCTTTGTTAAATGAATAAATGAAGACATAAACGAATGAATGAACAAATGATGTAGTGGTAAAATTCTCATCTGGTCTATCAAACTGTGATTTAATTTATTTTACTTAGTTATCATTTAATAAATGTTTTTCATTTTGGAGTTTAATACAAAAAGCAGCATACTACCTTTTATCACTGGTTATTTTACTTTGTGTTGTGTTTTCTTTTCATCATATTCTGATTTTATTTATAGACACAAAATGACAATAATTTTTATACCTGGAAGTTAAAATTTAAGGCATTTCAACTAATTAGAACGTAACTATGAACTCAGAGGTAAGCAAGCAAGCAAACAAAAAACATTTGTAAAAGTCTCTAATTCATGTCTTGTATTGACATATATGCCCTTTACTCCTACTTTTTCTTTGTTTATCTGACTTCCTAGAACACTACCCAACAAAGTCCATATATTCGATGCGATAGCAAAAGGTGGCAGCGTCATATTGAGGAAAATGGCATTTTAACACATTAACTGCCCTGTAAGTTTGAGCCCGGAGCCTCGTGAAACATATGTAACTCATGTCTCTTCACCTTGGGAGGCATGTGAATTATTTTTCAAGTTGCATGTAACTCACATATAGAAAACAATAAAAAAATAACAAATTTTTCTTTAAATTAGAAAGAATCATTTTGTTTTTGAAGTTTTTATTCTATTTTCATAATAAAACATGGTGGTCCCAAGGAAAAAATAATTTTTTTCCAGTGTGGCAGTCAATGTGTTAAAAATCTCTTGAAATAATGAGCAGACTAACCATGATATACTCTCTGGGCTCATCAGTGAATGTGGAATCACTCTAATGGAACATTATACTGATGACCATGAAATAGTAGGAAGAGATCAGGTTGTCTTTTTTTTATGTATCCCTTGAGAAAGGAAGGAACTGTGCACCAGTAAACTATTTTGAAATTATAGACTTCCATTTGATAGGATGGACATATTTGAAACCTGGACTGAGGGGGGGAGGAGGGGCAAGGGCAACACACGTAAACTAAACATCTGTACCCCCATATTATGCTGAAATTAAAAAAACAAAAACAAAAACAAAACTCCTACAGATCAAAGACCTTATAATTTTGGCCTACATAAAAACCTGGATTGTATATTGACTAACTGGTGTTTGCCTTCAATTATTTGGAAAAGTAAGTAACTTGTAGCTCTTTATTCCCCATAATGATCAATAAATGAAAACATTATTATAGTTATATAATGAAATCGTGTTATCTGAAAAAACTTATTTTATGAGCATGAACCTTTACCTTTATTTGACTATATAATAGTGATACGTGTTGCCTTTCATTATTTAAATTTAATTTTTTAAAAAATTGCTTTAGTTTTTCTTTTAAATTGTTATAGTTACATATGAAAACTGTTTCTCCATTTCAATTTAACTGATTTCTATCAGTTTAATTCTTCATCGCAGTGAATATTTCTTGTTATCCTTGATTCAAGTCTATGAATATTTTTCTCTAATAAGATTTTAGTAGACATTATCCCATGTCATGATTTTTATATTTTCATGCTACTTATTTGAAAACATTATTAGACTTAAACTTTAATCCAGAATGGCTATTCGTGTATCTATTCATTTGTCTAGCAACTTATATTCCACCATTAATGAGTTTCATTTCTCACTTATAAGACATATGTGAAACATGGCAAAGACAGTTTTTAAGTGAAGGAGAAATACTATTTATACATCATATGTCTGTATGAATATCAGTACATGATATATTGGCAGAATAGTAGATTAGAATATTTTGCAACTCTGGATTTACATGAATCATAAAGTAAACTGTAGGAGGCCAAATTATCAGAAGTCCACAAATTAGTTTTGATGAAGACGATTCACATAAGTTATTTATTCTCAATAAAGATACATGCTTTAATATAAGAAAAAAACAATAAATTTGACAATAATTTCTGTTGGTATTTTCTATGCCTGCACCAAAAAAAAATAAAATGAAATGAAATAGCAGTATAGGCAAAGGTGTTTACATTTTGTTGTTTACAAAAACCAAAAATGGAAATAATCTAATGTTCATCAATAGTGAATAATAATCAGTTGACATTTTTTATTCAAAAGAGGTACATTTCTGTTACACATTGCATCATCAAGAAAAAAACTAGGATTATATTTTAGGAAACAAAATTGTGCATGAGTATATATGTCTGTTTTCGTAAGTATATATTGCAGTGGTATAGGTGCAACTGACAGCTGCTTAAATTTTAGAAGAAAACACATGACACAGTATTACTCAAATTTTTAATGGTGGCTAGCTCTGGGAGACAGAAGTATAAAATTAGATGTACAGAGGCACTTCTTTATACATAATTATTTTTAAAAAATATTGTATGAAGGGGTTTTGTTAAGTATTTTTCTTTATTTTTGAGATTTTAAAAAAGCACATATCAAAAACACTCAGGATAGAAGGCTAAAAATTATTTAAAATTTTAATTTAGCTTTGGTTGTGTCCTATAAAAGGCATACAATAGAAACCAAGAAACAAAAACAAAACTACAGTCCAGTAGGAGCCTGAAGGAGCTTACAAACTAATGGGCTCCTTAAAATCAATGTCTTTGTGATTGTCACTTCTAATGCCTCACTAGCCAGAAATGAATCTCAGATTTAATTGTGTCGTTACTGAAGACAGATCAAACTAACTGGCTATCCAGAGGTTTATCAGGTAAATATCAGTTTTCTGGGAATTTTGGATACGTAAAAGCAAAGTAATTCTGTTGTTTAAAAAAATGACTCAATAGCTAATATGAATGGACTCACATTGAAAAAAAGGTATGGGAGTAAGTTTTTAATTTACCTTCCAATTTTACAAATACGTTCTACA
This sequence comes from Avahi laniger, assembly GCA_963575035.1. NCBI lineage: Eukaryota > Metazoa > Chordata > Mammalia > Primates > Indriidae > Avahi > Avahi laniger. Next base: position 8,440 of record CAUYSK010059998.1, read on the forward strand.
TATATACACTATGTTTACGTTTTGGAATGTAACATTTTAAACTTAAGGAATGTCCTTTCCTTCACATTCAACTTCCTTCTCTACTTATCTTAAGATATAATAGATGAAATATAAATTACAGAAAACAAAACATGTACAAATGTCTCTTATAATTTGCAATTGAATATGACTTATTTTTGCATTCTTTATTCTTATGAAGTCCTTGAGTGGCACAGATTAAAGTTCATGATGAAATTTCTTTATTATATCTTTGTTAAATTGTCATCAATTATTATTTAAATAATTTGAGTACAGATTAGAGGAAAACAACCTTATGAAACACTTTATGTTAAATAAGAAAGTAGATCTAAAGAATTAAAAAATAAATTGTAAACTATAAAAATATGCATTTGACTTATGATTTAGTATTATAATTTATACAAAATATTTACACTACCTGAACCTATCATAAAATCCTGTTATAATGTGTTTTTTCAATTCCCTTACTGGACAAAGGTCTCAGGTTAATGTGGTAAGAATAATGGTTAAAATAGGAAAAGATATCATTGTGAAAAAATATAAAGGGAATCTGTCAATATGTATATATTTATATAATTTTAGAAGAAATTAAGAATGTTTTAACAATAACAGCTAAGATTAACCACTATGATGAAGCTTGATGTATAAAATTTAGTATTCTTGGCTACTGTGCCAAGAAATATGTGAATTGGTCATTGAATTGGCTTTGGAAGAAAATGTGTCACCTTCTACACAGGCTAGGAAAGCTTTGTTCATTGTCTCCAAGGAATAACACTACTTTCATATAAAATGTCAAATATTCTTAACTAGAATGAGTGCATCAAGTCCTTTTCTGACATTTTCAGTAGTAACATATCAGATGTACATCAATTGACAATTCTGCATTAAGTAACAAAAGGGCATACCCACCTACTAAATTACCAACATACTTTGATTAGTCCCAGGGAAGAGTTTGAAACTGCCTGTGCCTCCGTGCATAGGCATGGAGGTGTGTCTGTGCACGAGGGGTGGAGAGTTAGAGAAGACTTGTGAATGATAACAGTAAAAGCTGTTGAACAAACTGAACATGGACACATGCAACTTTTATTGTTATTTAAACGAGTTAGTAGACACAGTTATTTATTTTTTCCCTTTTAGAGAAGTAAAATGTATTACCTGAACCTAAGCATAATTCAATTGCTTTCCTCCATCATGAAATGGATTGACAATTATGTAACAAACTGTGGTGATTTGGACACTCAGTAACACATTGCTGCTATATGAGGGGTCTATCACTATTTTTCAGGTGGGGAAATTGCTCTTAATGTTGAAAGAATCAACTATGTAAAATAGAATTTATGTCCTAATTTATAACTTTTCATCTGTCAGTATATGCAGGCACGTTGAAGAGTGACTAGAAATTACTGCTTCACAAATCAGCATTTTTCACATACTGTGTTTTCTTTGTCTTTTCTGAGCAACTCCTATTTTCCTTCTCCTAACTCCAAATACTGCTACTCTAGAACAAAGAGAAGTTGAGACTCAAATATAATGTTAAAAGGAAGGGTGGTTTGGGGCAAGAATTTTGTTACCCTATTAATTAGTCTGTCCTAGCGTTCTGTGATTGGTGAAACTTCAGTCAGGACTAAGTTTAACAGAGTTGGGGATGCTGGCTCTTCTTCCACCATTGAAAAGGTAGAACTGTCAATGGGAAATCTTATCTGGGAAGGGAAAACATGTTACATTATTGAAAAACTTTAAAAAGTCTTCTGTCCCTTAATTCTCTGCAAGTACTATTAAAAGATCAGGATCAGTGCAGGCTGGAAGAATTGAAGAATGTTTGGAATATATATTTCATGAAGGAAACAAAAATGTTAGGGTACTGGAGGTCCTTTCTGCCTATACGACAAAATAGTCTGCAAACCAGTTTTGGAAAAAAGAAAATAGAGAATTTCTTCTCAGAGGAATAATAATAATAACAATATTTCCAAATTAAAAAAAAAAAAACTTCGTAGTGACTCCATGCTTCATGTTATTTGGGGAAAGAATAATAATAATGATAAAATGTTTTAGGGTAATCCCAAATTTCACCCCTCCCCTGGAAGAGACAGAATACTCGTTTGAAGAATTGTTCACCAATTGGTAACTTCCATTTAGTTTAGTTTGGAGAAAGAGGAATTTTTAGAACCAAGCAGCTTAATAAATCATATCTACTCTTACCTTTTTCCTACTGCTAAAATTTTCCTCACTTAATTTTTCCAGTGACTATAATTAAGTTCTCCTCTGGCTTCTGTGATTAGAGGTTATTTTCGCCATTCAAAAAATAAGCAGCTACATTTATGCAGGTGTGAATAAAAGTTTTCTCTAGCCTTTTTCTCCTTCCTTTCATTAAATCCATTCTGTGTGAAATTTTAAGTATTGTGTTGCAGTCTATCACAAAGGATATGTGAAAAGATTTGATTTAGGGTAACTAAGAAATACTTTAGAGTTATCAATATTTTTAAATCTTGCATTGTAGTTTAATATGCTTCTATAGCTTTCTCACTTTTTGGTAAAATATTAAACTGAAATACCTTGGATTATGTGTGTCATAAAAAGAAATGCGCTATATAGATCAACCATGAGTCATTAACAGTAATAGATAAGAATTTATTCATTGCTTATGTTTTAATCCTGAGTTAACATTGTGTCCATTAATGTTTGACTGTGAAAGATATACACCTGTCCTTAAAAAGTAATTTTATACTTGTCTGGAATAAGTGTGGGAAGGAAGTAGCTCCCAAATTCACACTTCTCACTAAAAAAATCTATTTTCTAATTAAATGGACTTAAAGTAAATTATAAGAAATAGAGTAGGATCATTTGTAGTGCAAGTTTTCATATTTATGTGTTAGTATTATTGATTTTAAATTTTAAAATAGTTTTCAATACCAATCTTGAAATTTAAAGAAGTAATGTAACTCCTGAAAAATCTAGCATTTAGTTTGTGGTTCTTAGTTCTTAAGCTAGTGGAAAAGATATCTGTGTCCCTCGACTGGAGGAAAAGAAAAAATCCATAGAGAAACTCATTTCAAATTTTAGGTATAAGTTTTATTGAGTTGAAGTTGATATTTACATTCCAAATGAATTTTTCTCCCACCCAAACTGATTTTTGTCAGCTAAAATAATGAATTTATTTCATTTATGGAGAAATACTTTTTATTTTTAAAGATTGAAAATGATTGCAAATGCAGAAGCTTTTGTGAGCTAGAATGGACAACTTTGTAGATTTTCAATAAAGGAGTGTGTGCTTGTGTATGTATATACACAAATAAAAGAACTGCTATATACTTTTTTATCTTTGAAGATTTTAAGGGTGTTCCTAATTTTTACCCAAAAGCATGAACTCCAGGTATTGTTGCAGAATACTGGGTAATGAATTATACTGCCATTCTCTGCTTTCCTACAAACTCTTTTATTTGTATAGTAGCTATATGCTCAGACATTGAGAATATAAGAAGTGAAGTACCCTGAAAAGTATCACATGATGGCACTGTTTCCATTTCCACATCCAATGTTATGAAATAAAGCTATAATAAACTGGTATTAAGAATGGGGTACACTGCCTATGTATTTTGTATAATTTATGTAAAATAAAAATCTAACCACTATGGTTATTAATATGGGTACTATGGTAGATTCATAGATTTTTCACAAAATATTTTGTAAAAGTTTGCATATTCATCATATCTGTAATTTAGATCACAAAGAAACAATTTATCTAGAATGCTAAAAATTTTAATATGACAGAAAGCTGTTTCATTAATTACTTGAATTGCTTTATAAATTATTTTTTAAGTAGTATATTTTATTTGTATTTCAGTTTTATTTGGGAAGAAAGAATGTTGTATCACACCTGAGATTTCGCTAAGGAAAATATGACCATTCATATAGAAATATTTCTGAAGAATGCAAAGAAAGCCTATAAATAAGTCTAACATGAAAAAAGGACATGGATCAGTGGTTGAGGAATCAAGCATAGTTTTAAAGTGAACAAAATTCAAGTGTGGTCAACCCGAATACTTAGAGTTATTTAATCTGAGCAATGTAGATGTTAAATGGAGTGTGATTGCAAATACCATAATTTATTATGGTAAAGAGTGTCTCCTAAATAATAGGCATGAAAAAATGGTGTAGAGTGATTCTCATCTCAAGAATGAAAGTGTGATAATTTTCTATTCATAGCAAAAATAAAAAAGATTGATCAAAATGTGAATGTGGTATATATCAAAGTACAACCTGTGTGGATGTGTATGTTTAAAGATGAACTAAACATCAAGATTTCACCAAGTTTTATTCTTAATAGTGAATTAACAATAGTGGATATTGATGTATCTTCCCAGAGGCATGAGGGTGGTAAAAAGACATAAAGCTCTAAGGAGATGAAATCATGCCCCTCCCCCAGTGAAGTTAAAGCACTTAATGACCAGAAATTGGAAGTACAGCAAGTGAGTGTTTTAAGAATATTTTAAAATGTTGTCAGTTTGTATTTGTTTTGATGTGACAGGAAAAACAGACATTGTACAATTTTCCTTTTAGTTTATCTGTGAACTTGACTCAGGGAAAATATAAAGGTAAGAAGTTTTCCTGCTGTCATTCTTTTAAAAATAAATATCTAAAACCATCATGCATATAAATAAACTACAAATATTTATCTTAATAAAATACCAAAAATCTTAAATATATATGCTAGGCATAAACCTTGGACCTTTCATCACAATAGAGACAGATTCCTCCCACAAAAATAAAATGTGTGTAAAAGAGAACTAACTGTTCTGATATATTATTATATTGAATCATTTTTCACTTCTAGCTTTAAACACATAGTTACATTCTTATCATGAAGATAACAAATAAATATATCTCTTAGAAATCCATCTTGAAACAAGGGTTTCTCTTATACTTTCAAGAATACATTGGTGTCATATCATCTCTTTTGGGAATGTGACAGTTTGCATAATACTTTTCACATATGAGAAAAATTTAAATTATGATATTGAGGAAATTGTTGAAAAATTGCCTAATGGTATATTGACAAAAAGTATTCATAAATCTGTACTGTAGCATAGAAAATATCCACTACAAGAATCTATTCATTTGTCTTATGTGAGAAGAGGAGGGAAAAACCCCAGAATACTGAAATAGGAGATTTCCATGTTCACTGTATTTCACCATGCAAATTACTTTCAATTTCCAAATGCCAGTGTTACTTTTCAGGACAAATTTCACACAAAAGGAATTCAGTGATTATTCATCCAGTTTAATTAATTCAATTAAATAAGTCTGATGCTGTCAGGTGTTCTTTTAATAATTGAATCAACATGCAGATACATAATAAGCATAAAAGCGTTTCTATGGCTGCAGTTAATTTAGATCCAAAAGAATCTGCTGTTCCTCTACATTTGATATAGATTATTCTATAATATTTCAGTAATGGGTTGCACAAAGGCTGGCTTTTAATTCTTTGCTTTCTCGAATGTCTTTATATATAATGGTTTAAAACAGAAGGTGTTCAAGAGAGGGTGACCTTTTTTCCATTACCATGGTTCCTGTCATTAATGCATTATAATTTTCTTTAGAAGTCTGGAGAAATGTGTATGTGTGCAGTATGTAGCAGGTATGAATCAAAGCGTGTTAGTGAAAGTTTAGAATTGTCTGTTATTACTTTTTAAAGAAAAGATTCATAGGACACATTTTATTGGTCTCAATATATATTTATTTTTCTTACTATGAGTGATTCCACTGTTTTTACATATTGCTCTAATCAGACTTAAAAATTTGGGTTTTTGTGTTACAACAATAGTCATCGTACTAATATTCTAAAAATAATATGTATTATAACTAAATTTAAATCAAAAAGGAAAGTGGTTCTCATTTTGATTTTTGCATAAAGGTAACCTCATATACAGCATTAAATTATAAAAGGATATTAATCATATATAAAGAATAAAGACTGGGGTAAATGATTTGCTTGGAGTTCTCAGCAGTGCTTGATGTCATAATTATTGTAAATATTAATTGCTGTGCTAAAAATGTAAGCAAGCCGATTTTGTATTAGATGAAAAATGAAAATAGACTGTGTACTGGTAAATAGATAATCATACAAAAGTAATTGGGGTTTTAAAACCCCAATCTATTCTGCCAGCATGAGCTCGTTTGCATGTTAATCACAAGAGTGATTTCCTACTTCACAAGGAAGTCCACACTCTTTCATAACCACTTTTAATTGCATTTAAAATGATTCAGGTTTGTAACATTAGAAATGAAGGCGTATCTGTGTCAAATTAATAAAAATGTCCCTGAAAATCTTTATAGACTATAAATACTCAAATATTTTAAGGACTTCTATTTTTAATTGGAATATGTAGAGGCCCATTATATATTTTGAGTGTTATTAATGATAGCATAGCTTTGGTACAATGTGCCAATTTTAAAAGATAGATCACTTAAAATATAGAGTGTTTTATTATGCTTCCAATTATGTAGAATTTTCTCTAATTTTAATAGGCAAATACTCACATTGAAATTTAATTTTAAATTTTTACAATGAAATAGGAGTTTACAATAAAAGAATGTAACATTGAAATTTTGTAGATTACTTAGTTTTTATAAATTCTTATGGCAAATGACTTCATCGCTCAATCTTCCCTAGATGCACACACTCTCAATATTAAAGTTTTACGAGCATTAATAAGCTTTTCAATAACAAAATTTAATGCTGAATGTTAACTATTTTCAGCTGTGAGTGTTATTTTAGTATTAACTGAAAGCATTTTATTGCTAACAGTAAATATTAAGACTATCATTTAAAAACTATTATGGAATAAGAAAATGTATTAAATAAAAAATATTTTTGACTTTAAAAAATCATCAGTGTCATGTTTCCAGGACCAATGTAAATGATATTTTATGTTCATACCCTGAAAAAATTCCCTAACTTACTTTGTAATGTGTAATAAGTAAATGTCAGAGTTAAGACAAAATTATTTATTTGCAGAACATAAGAGAGGATTTTATTTTTTGGTACAAGAGTATAGTCTTATCAATCACAAAGATACAAAAACTAAATTCTAGTTCAGATGTTCACACACACATATCTATATACATATTTGATGAAAAGTTTGATGATTAAAGAAAAAGCACTCACAATTTAAAAGAGAGTATATTTGCTTTCATCACCAGGTGTTCTTTCTAATATAAATGACCAAGATGATGTTTCCATAGCATAGCTTGAGGTGCTCTAGAGATTAAAACTACCAAAACAGATCTATTAAATTTTTCATGGGGAGTGTCCACAAGGGATAATAAGCCAATATTTCTTGTCCCATATTCCAGATGTTTTATGTAATTCTGCATCTTTCTAAAGTAAATCGTAGCTTTTCCAGAAAAAAGTGTACTATGGAGACTGAGATGAAAGGCAAGAGCTGTTGAAATGTTAATTTTACTATCTGCTGTTGAGGTCTGCTACTTTTTTGTATTTTTTTCTTACTCCCAGTAGCTCAGTTCTGTTTTATGGATGTTGTGGTATTTCAGTTGTTTGAACTATAGAAACTAAGAGCATGACTTTGACTTAGCAAACTGAGTACCACATGGTTTATGCAATGTGACAGATAAACTTTATCTCAGTGTCTCCCTCTTTAGACCTTGGTATATTAAGAATGATTTAAATATTCTTCTGATCATCAGAAATATGATAACAAATATAATTATTTTTGCTTTTTGTGAGCTTTAAAAATCACAGACAAATGGTAATATAAGGAAGAAAACGATTGGTACAAATTACCCCGTTTCTTTCATGTGCTTAGTTTTACCTTCAGATTTGGTTTGTTGCCACAATCCCTCATCATGGCTCCAAGCTTTACTTTCTTTCGGGAGTCACTGGATATGGTGTTAGCAAGTTGAGAGGATAGGATTGAGAGAGGTGTCTTAATTCTCCAGTAGCAAAGCAAAGCATTGCTTTGCTATAAAGCATGTTACAGCTTTTTCAAGTCTTACGTTATTTTTTTGAGTTCATAACTATTTTTGTGACTGGGTTCTTTTTATAAATCTCTGTGTGAAAAAGATTCCCTTTTCTTCATTTTTTGGAAATGTATTGCTTTTTAAGAAAGTAAGATGCAGTTTTGTTTATGATTACCTAGAATTTAAGTTCCTTTATATAAATCTCCTTTATAAGATGAGGATTTTTATAATTTTTTATATCTTATGTAATAAGTAAATGTAATTGAATTATGTTTCTGCAGTAGTTTGTTTTACTTCTCATGTGTAGCTTTGATTTTTTCAGCAAGTTTTTAAGCACAATAAAAAAAAAACCAACCACGTTGGCTATTTGAATCTAAATAATAACTGGCAGTGTCTAGTCTCTAGTCAGTTCAGTTGAAAAATTTCAGAAATTGCTCCTTCAGTTATTATTTTTTTAAAAAAATTAAAACCCAATGATTTCATTAAGGAAAATCTAGTAAAACATTTATTTTATTTAGGTTAGGGATATTATAACAAACTATATGATGGTGATTTCTTCTGATCCCACAGTGGCATTTATATAATTGCTTGGTTTCACTTGAAATTATGAAGATGGTGATTTCAACAAGTTGGAGACTAAGTAACTTGTATTATGAGGATATGTATGTGTTGCATGGGAAAGTGTGATTTACAATCAATTAACTTCATATATAGACACACTAAGTGACATACAAAAAATACTAGCCCTGTGTGTTGTAGTCACAAAAAAAAAAAAAAAGTGCCAAAATGGTTAGTAAGTTTATATTCTTTGGTTATTTCCCATATCACTCAATTTAATGTTTGCCATATGTTCTGTTAATTTTGATCCTCAAATTCAGGTATATACATTTTTTAATTCAAACTTGCTATCTTGGGTTGACAATACAACCTTTAGTGCAAAATAATTTTGCAAAGTACCTCATACACCTTTGTACAACATAAGTCTTAGAGGCTCCTCTAACCACTGGGCTGTAACTCTGTAGTCAGTGGCATTTGTTAATATTACTTTTTGAAGTTTGCATTTACAAAAGTTGATTTTTGTCATATCAATTTTGCAATTAAAATGTTACTCTCTTGTGTTTGCACCCCTGCTCTGTTGCAACAGCACTCTAAGAATTAAACTTTTGCAGTGTTAACTTATTCTTGTAAAAATCAGTGAACCCCTATGAAGTTCAAGGATCTCTTAGACACTCTGTGTTTTGAATGGATTATCTTGTTTCATCAAATATTTTAATTTTAATTAAGTCCTCATCCTTAAAATCCAAAACGTCCTTAAAGGTAAGCTAAGTGCTTCATGTATTGTAGTGAAAACTTCTATCTTTTTACACATTCGTGATGATTGAGAAAATAAATTTTATCTGCACTTCTTTTTAACTTATTTGGAAAGCATAAATAATTACTTAGCACCAAATAACCATATGCAGCATCGTCTGAACTATACCATTTTGTTATTGATATATCCTTTATTTTCTTCTTCTAAAACACAAAGTGAGGCTCTTTAGAACTACCGTATATTTAGCAGCAGCCAAGATATTAATAAATAAGGATGAGATCGAAAGTTAGAATTATATAAAATATTCCTAAATGCAATGATTTCTAACTCAGTAAGACATCACCTTTATTTTGAAGTAGCCCCCAAAGAGTGAGTATTATCAAGTAAGTGTCTGATATGTAGCAAAAACATGTATGTTTGGGAAAAAACTTATGAAAGATGAATAAATGGAGATAAATAAATAGACACATAGCTAAAAGATAAATAATATAAAATAGACAAATAGGTAACTCCAGGGTTGTTAAAAAAAACAAACAAAAAAATCTATCAATATACCCAAGAGGATAATTTCCCTACTATGAACATTAAATATGTTTAAAAATAATTCATTACTAAAAAAACACACTAGTAGGTGTTGATGATTACTAACTACTAATTATAGTAATTCTAATGGTCCATCAGTTAAAATCCCATTTCTCTATTTCATTCAGGGGAGAGCTTTTTTATATTTTACCTTCTACAACTGATGTTTTCTTCCTAACTTGAAGAAAAGAGAAATGTTCACTCCCTCATTAGTTCACTAGACCATTTTCAGGAATCTTTTCCCATTCTTCACCTTTATGTTTTATACTCTGACTGGATCAGCTGCCAGGCCAACACCATATTTTATAGTCTGCTCATAAATTTATCCACCTGGCAGTAGTTTTGACCACTCAAAAGAATCACTGCCAAAATCTACCAGATTCTTATGACTAGTTTGGAAGCTGATTATCGGGAATTTAGGGTTCTATTCCCGTCCTGGGACTTAATCTCCCTTATGCTTCATTTTGTGTCTTGATAAAATGGGTAACTAAGTCCTTTGAGGCTACAACATTCCCTGCCAAAGTCTTTACATAAGTGCAAGGTGTTACTGCTCATTGATTCACAAAGTTTTATAAGATGTTATTGCTATTACTTGAGGAACAGTAAAGAGACATCTTAAACTTGGAAACACCAACAGAAAATTTCTATTTTGACTAATTCCTTTTTTTTCTGAAATTCAAATCAGTATACTTTCAGTAGACTTAAATGGGAGTTATTATTCAAGCAATACAAAGTCATCTAAATCTCTAAAATTGTCCATATTACAGTATAACACATGATAGTATTTAAATAAAATAATTCTTAATTACCTTAACATAAAATTTTGTTCAATAGAGTTATAGTTCCAAGAATAGCCTCTTATATTTTAATTCCTTGAATACAGGCTTCTACTTATTAGATATTTTCATATTTTATCTTATCATTACATTTATAAACATATTTACTTATAAAAAATTACAAAGCGACTTTAGATAAATAACCTATAAGATAAATAAGAGTTAATTATGTGGTTAAATGATACCCATCTTTAAGACTTTGAATAGCTATTGTCAAACTAGTCTCAAAAATTTTTCTACTCACTGGAACTTGATTGACATGTGAATCCTGAAAGTGTATTTGTTTCACATCAAAGTTAATTCCTGCCTAGTGTGGTTATTCCTGTCAAAAGCTTGTCCTCTTGACAATCCCCTGTCTATAACTATATTCTCAGTTTATCTCCTTTGTTCCAATAGCAAAGATAAATTTTGGGAAGATAAAAAAAGAGTTTCTAGAGAAATGATTAATGGTTATATGATAATAAACTATGCAATCATAATATTTTATTAATTTTACTTGTCATATCAAACCAATTATTTTAAGAAAAGTTTACTATATTCTTATACTCTGTAGAGATGAAAATGTTCAGAAATCTAAAAATACTTAAAATATAATTGAATTTTGATAATATAGCTAACCTTAAATTTCTCAAGCACCATTTTTTTCTCTGTTGTTTTCCTCTATTTTTCTCCTTATCATCCCTATACCATAATTTAGGGATTAGCAGAAATATTATCATTAGAACTAAGTATTGTCCATATGAACACCACTCATGTAACTCTTTATGGTTTACCCAACACATCCCCATGATTATAACATATTTTATTCTCAAGAATTTTTGAGAGATTACCCTTTCTCCACCTTCTCCCTCGCCACCACTCCTGTGTTGTTGGTGAAACTCTTGCTTAGAAAGAGGCAAATAAACTTGCTTAAGTAACCCGGCAAGTAAGGAAAAGAATCAAGAATTAAATTATTTCATTCTTATTCCAAGTTCAGCGTGTTTTTACTTCTGGCTGTATTGCTGCTCATTTATATAGCATGAAGAGGTTAAAAAGGTGGCGGGTGGTAGAGGGAGCCTCAGAGGTGCTATTAAATTCTCTAGCTCCTTATGTTGTTTAATAAATGTTAGTTAAATAGAAAATGAAACCAATAATGATTTATATTATGTTACAGTTCATTATACCTACCAGATAATTTGTCCTAAAAAGATTGTTCTTTACTGAATGGTGACATGTGATTTGCACATGTGCTTCTCTCACCCAGGGCCACTGTGCTGTCTATTGCTTCTGCCTTTAACGTGCTTCCTCAAGATAGCTGCGTGGCTAACTCCTTTCCTTTCTTCAAATATTTGCTTCATGTCACCTTCTTAACTCAACTGCCTGACCATTTTAATTAAAAACACAAAAAACCCTTCTTTCCCTGGTTTTCTTGATCAACTTACTCTTTGCTAACCATCGTATTTATCGCTAAACGTTCCGTGTAGTTTACTCATTTATTATTTTATTGCCTCCCCCTACCCTCACTAGAACGTAAGTCTCACGAGGGAAGGGAGTTTTGCGTTTTGTTGTTGTTGGTGGTGGTGTTATTGCCTATCTCCCCCTCTAGAATATAAGCCAACAGCAGAGATTTTTGTCTGTTTCATTCATTGATACAGCCTAAGTGCCTAGAACATTACCAGGCATATTTAAGATTCTCAGTCAATATTTGTTTATCAAATTGAACGTCTGTTGTGCAGGTTTCAGTACCAATATGAAAGAGCTATAAGACATGATGATTACCCAAAATATTTACAATCTACTACCAGCATGCTACACCTGCGATTTTTGGCTTTGGCTCTGTGCTGTTCTTACGGATATCTAAGTTCATGACACTGACAGGGGAAACGTAGTAGTAGAAAAATTCTATACCCACTTTAAAAACTTTATAACTGTAGTTCCATTATTTGTTACGCACAATGTCATGTTCCAAGATATTAATATTACCACAGCACTCCACAGCAAGAAGAAAATCCATGAATCCCCATTATATGACAATTCATCGGTTGGAAAGCATTGTATGATACAATGTTACTCTTCATTTGAGACATTTCCATGTTGTATTAGTGCACCAAGGACTATTTCAGTTAATCGGTGTTCCAAATGTAATCTGGGGTTTAGTGCCATGTGGCATGCCTAAGACATATAAAGATTTTATGGATAACAGATGTAGAAAAATGTAGAGCTTTCTTCAATTTACTATAGACATATTTTCTTAAGAGATACACAGAGTAGTTATTCTGTTAACCAATGTTTAAGATAATGAAATTGTTACCTAAATATAGCCTTTCCAAATTTCAGTTTAATCTCTGTGAACTAATGCAACTTGTTTACATTAGGGCTTAAAATAAAAGTAAAGTAATCATCTGTTCAATTTCTTTTATATTGCCTGGTATGAAAAGAAATGACAATATCTTATAAAGTATCCATATTTCATATCATCTAGTGGACACACACAAATTGAAGCTCACATACACAAAATACTGCCTCTACGTTGTGTATTCTTTTTTCACCACCATATCCCTTTTTATTCTGTAAAAAAAAAAAAATATCTATTTATAAAAAGAGTGCATCTTTAAAGAATTGTATAAGTGGGAAAGTGGTTTGAAAGTGGAAATATTGAAAGTTGCTTTACTTTAGATTGAAGGCAATTTGTTGTGACAAGAAATACAAAACAATGTTTTTTTATTTCTTCTTTCATAAATAGGAGCACTAAAAAAATACAGTTTTTGCAACAGTTTCCATTGAAAGAATGTGTTGTAATACTTTTGTTGAATTGTATAGTTTTGTTAAAATATTTCAATAAAAATAAACACTAGTAAAATTGGATGTATCCCAAAAAAGACATTATTTTAAAATTGTGTAGACTGGTGACAGCCTATTTTATTAAGTAAACAAATTCCATATGTGGCATTAGGGAAATAATTTTATGATTTTGATACTTGTGTATTATGGTGAATAATCTTGTACCATTGTGTCTGAAGTTATTTACATTGTTTCGTACCTATGATTATTTTGTCTGCAAATGCTTGAATTAAAAAAATTTTAAGGTAGTGGTTACCAGTTGTTTTCAAAGCAAATGCTAAGTCTGCAAAGGCATTCTTTAATACTTTTTCTTTCTTTTCTGGCAGTAAGAACTTGATTTGTGTTCATGTTCTGAATTTCTTTAGTGTTCCTAGTATGGTTGTTGAAACCTATACTTTATATGATCTCATTGTACTGCCTGCATTTCATTAATGACTGATTCTGTTTAGGGCTTAGGGAGTGAAATATTTTTCATATGACACTACCCAAAATGAATACAGTACACCAGCTGCAAAAACCACAAACCATCTGATTTTGTGGCTTTTGAGGGTGTGAAAAGTTCAGTTGCTTAAAGTAAAGCCTATATCTGTAGTACACCATATGGAAGTGGGACTACTGTGGACTTAAGACAAATGTTGAAAATATTAAATTCTCATCAGTAGCCTTGTTTCAAATAAAGATGAGCAATATAATTATTAAGAATTATCTTGTGTTATATTTGACTTAGAATCACCATGTACCTTTTAAACATTTGGCTGCGTAATTAAGGTTTTCGTATTATCACAAATGCCAACTTAGAGCTTATTCACAAAGAGAAACAAATGATTAGCCATAAGTTTATAATAAAATTTGTTATTATTTTAAGTAAGTTTACAGTTATATAGTATTCCCCATTGTGAAATTTCAAACAATTATTATTTAGACAATTATATATTTTAAATTTTGAGTTCGAGAATACTTTAATCAAGAGTATTTTTAAATCAGCTAATTCACAGGTATTGTAAAATAAAATAAACTTACTTTTAAAATAATCCTAGTACAGGGCATATGTTCAAGGGAAATATAATAAAGTATGTCAAAGAGATATCTGCACTCTCATGCTGATTGCAGCATTATTTACAACAACCAAAATATGGAATCAACCTAAGCACCTAGCATTGGATGAATGGATAAAGACAACGTGATGTATATACACAGTGGAATACTATTCAGCCATTAAAAAGAGTGAAATCCTGTCATTTGCAGCATCGTAGATAATAAATAAGGAGGAAGTGAAATAAACCAGACACAGATATTATAGAAATTAAAATCACAGAAGCAGAGAGTAGTAGTACAATGGTTACCAGAAACTGGAGAAGGGAAGGGAGAATGGGGAGAGGTTGGTCAACAGGTACAAAGTTGCAATTATAGTGAAGGAATAAATTCTGGTGTTCTGCTGCACAGTGGGGTGACTGTGGTTAAGAGTAAAATATAGTGTCTTACAAAATAGCTAGAAGAGAGCCTCTTCGTGATTCTCACCAGGTGACAGATACACTACTCTGACTGTTATAGAACATAGATATGTATTGAAACATCATATTGTATGCCATAAATATATACAATTACAATGTTTCAATTAAAAAATAAATATATTTTAAAATAAATGAATGAGATGTCTTAAATATGCCCTAGAACCCGATACAATTGTGATCTTACTTTAATAACAACCATTTAAACCAAGTAATAATATATTGTAAATACTGATTATGGAAAATATAATCAACATTAAGATCACTCTGTGACCTATAAAGAGCTTATGTATAATTGAAATTATAGAGTATTTCGTTTTCTGGGTGTGTCTACTGGGCTTCCTTTGAAGAAAAAAAATATGTGTATATGTGTATCTATATGCCTATATATATATAGATATACATATTCATACATATATAAAAACACGTATATGTATATGTTGTATATGAGAGGAAAAGGGTAAGACACATACACACTCATTTCTGTATTTTATAATTTTCTTCATAGATTTGCAGTACTAATTTATTCCAAATCAATCAACAGATAATGTTGTTAGGAAAAGCTTTTACCTCCGCCACTTTCACAATGAAGCAACAGTTTCAACCTTGTAAGTTGACATTCAGACATATGAGATTGGGTATCAAAAGGAAGTCTTAGAAAATGTACCCAAATAATAGGTATCTATCTTTGGAAAATATCTTACAAACTTGTAGATAAGCATTTTGTACATCAAACAAAATGTAAGGTTACTAAAATACACTTCGTCAATTGCCGTAGTGCTGATTTCAACAACTTTCTGTGGTGCAGCAAGACGGTGGAAGAGGTTTGCGAATGCCGTTGGGGTTGATTAAATGGCATGGGGTCAGCAATTTGTCAGAGACTATCTATGTCTCTATTAGAATAAACCCAATATCTATTTGGTTAATATAAATAATATGTCTATGCACATTATGTTAAAATCTTGCCAATTGAGAAAATGAATTTTGAGAGAAAAATTAGTGAACAATTATAATTTTAACAAAACTCTAAACCATAAAAACAATTTTAAAAACTTGCGTATAGAAAAATAAATCTACTTCATGACCCAAACATTTCTAGATAATATGACTATATAAAAAACTCCTTTACTCTTTTTTTGGGGAGAGGAAGTTCTTATTTTTTTTGGTAATGCAGACAAGGCTCTTTATGTAACAATTCTGTTAGAGAGTTATATGGTGAATGACAGTTGAAATATAAGAGCTTTATAGCCAGAATTGTTAAGAATGTCTAATTATCTTTAGCAACACTGGTAAATCAAGAAACTTTAACAAGCATGAGCTTAAAAATTAGATCCCAATGACAGAGTGGGCTCTAATTTTTATATATATGGATGACATCTGAGCTCATTTAGTTCACCAAGTTCACCGTTCTTTGCGCTTTTCATTTTTTATCCTTTACTCTTTTTCCCATACCTTCATTCCTGTATCTTTCTTTCCTGTGCTTTTCTTTTCCAAGTTTTTCTTCTTCTTCTTCCATTCTTGTTCTCTACTTTGTTCAAATTTTTTTCCCACAGTTGTCTAGGCATGCCTGCTCATGTCATTAAAAATGATGCTGTTCTTGTACATTTACATCTTTCTATTTTCTCTACTTTTTCTCTCCTGTTTTACTTTCTCTCTTCATGCCCTTAGTTTTCCATTTCTCTCATTCTGTTCCCCTAGGAGCTGTAGTAAGTCAAAACTAATTTGGAAATTTCTAACACATCTCTTCTGTAACTTTGTATCAGCTATTTCTGGTTCCTCTTGTAAAGCCTGGTCTTATGGAAAGAACACAGTTCAGGATCTAAAAGACATCAGGTTGAGTCCATTTCTGGCCCAGCTTTCTTATCTATAAAATTGGAAGATAAAAATAAACCAGACTGACTTTCCTTACAGCTCTAGGGTTCTATGAAGTATGCTTAGGTGCGTGGAGCTAGCTGGGATGGAATTGTTAGCTTTGGGAGAAGAGAAGCGAAGATTTTACGAGAGCCAGACCATGTAACGGCACCCTACCCTGCAGCGGTCTCCAGCTCCAAGACAGATCAGCATCAGCTTATGGGTTTTAGATTATGAGTATCCAACAACTTGCCTTGGTTTCTTCTGAGAGCCAAATAGGCCAAATCAGCTCATGATGGAGTACAGAATCTTATGACAGTATGGGATGCAAATATATTTTTCACAGCTTGGCTTTTAAGATTCTAGTTGTGAATGATGCCTAGAGATTCATTGATATAGATCATACAGGGTGAGTCTAGAATTTCAAAGAGGCACATTTGCTCCTGTCTGAACAATGCATTTTTCTATAAAATATTATTTCAGAGGCATTTTTGGACATTGATCCTGTGCCATCAATGCTTGTGGCTTTACTATGTTTGTCTATATTTTTCACAAGCACCTTAGATTAACTGTAGAGCAGAGATGCAACTCAGAGCTGTTTGAAGCAACTGGTGACTGACTTTTAATAATCAAGGCATTTCACTAAAATAGTTCTTTTAATGAATAAAAGCCTAGTGTTTGACAGTAGGAATGTATAGGATTAAGTAATAAAATTCAAAGTATAAGGCATTAACAGTATTATCATATATGAACTATTATCATTCCATTTTAGTGATGACGAAAATGAGACTCAGAGAGGTTGAGTCCAAGGTCATGGTGGACGAGGAAAACATACAGAGCTTATATTCTTAACTCCTATTCTATCTTTCCATTGGATAAAAAAAAAATAACTTTTATCATTTAATCTTTTTCATTTAATCTTTCTTTATGGTAGTATATATTTGAGTATATGATATGTAAAATATCCTAAAATTGTTTCTAAGATTTTATTATTTAAAGGACAAAAGGATTTTACTTAAGATGTATTTTGATTGCTTCATTTACTTTACACACACACACACAAAAACTCAGGTGTTAATTTTCTTTTTTGCCTTAGTTCTTCACTCATGTGTCAGCATGTTTTATAGTCAATTAAATGTGAAAACAGAAGAAATAATAATTTATGGAGATGCATATTGGTGTCGATAGGGTTTATTAAGTCAATTAGTGTCTAAAATCCTAGGTTAATATGATTTGTTACACTTATAATGTTTCTGAATCATAAAATAATTGTATAATTATGAATTACACATTGATTAGTGTGATTTCAAAGGATGACCATAGTTGGACTTTGGGGTGTCTCTTAAGAAAATGCTATGAAACAGAATCCCCCATTATACATAGAGAAAATAACTTTAAAATATCACTAAAGATCTAGGTAGCACTATATATCAAGAAACATATAATGTCTATCAAAATATTAGCCACATATAAATATTTCTTGAATGAATAATAGAATAAATGGTCATCAAAACTTGATATATTTATGTTTTCTTTAAGCAACTTGATGATGCTATTTTTAATACTCATTGAGTATTTTCCTTACATGAGTCTGTTTGTTCCTTATTTAATGTCATTTGTAGGATACTACTACTGTCAGTCAGAATGAAGCTGGCGTGGTCCCTTGATTATTGTCCCTCACATGGGAGTCTCAGCTGCTGTTTCAGGAGTTCATTTTAATACATAGTTGCCTCTAATTCCAGAGACCAGGAGCAAAGGTTTTTGAAGAGACTCACAGAAAGCAACAGGGATTCTTCTTGTGTTGATAGATACATCTCTTGTCTAAACAGCTGATAAGGGTTGTTCTGCCACAATTTATTGTGTTGAAAATATTCACCGAGTTTTCCCCATGTTTCCTTTTACAGTCGTCCCTCAGTATCCATGGGGGATTGGTTCCAAGACCTCTCTTCCCGGAAAACACCAATATCCACAGATGCTCAAGTCCCTTATGTAAAATGGCTTAGTGTTTGCATATAACCAATGCATATCCTTCTGGATATTCAAATAATCTAAAGATTACTTATAATATCTAATACAATGTAAATGCTGTGTAAATAGTTGTTATACTGTACTGTTTAGGGAATAATGACAAGGAAAAAGGTCTGTACATGTTCAGTACAGATGTAACCATTCATTTTTTTCCCAAATATTTTCAATCCACAGTTGGTTGAATCCACAGACAAGGAAGCCATGGATATAGAGGGCTAATTCTATAGCATTTAATAGCCAGTGGTCCATGTCTATCACAATTGGATTTGACCAATATGATAAATTTGTGTATTTATAAATATAAAAGCATAACTATTAGAATAAATAACAATTTATGTCATTATTATTTTTAATAAATATATAGAATGCTACTGGTACCTTTGTCATCAGTATGTCATATCAACTGAAAACTTAGTAGATATATTATATGTTACATGTAAATACCTGGCAATAATGTCTTAAAAAAGAAAAAAAAAACATACTGTATCTCCATTAAGTAATAGTCGTTGAATAATGGTTGAAAGGTAAATAAAAAATATTGGTGCTTTATATTCCAAATAAAACTATAATTCAATCCAAATTCAGTTGCTTTTACTTCATTTTCTTAAATTTTATCAAATCTGTATACTAAATATACTTTATTTTACTTTGTTTCATAAAATGTATTTTTCTCCTCTATTGTCATAAAAAGTATGATAAAGTAATAATTAGTTTTCCACAATGTCACAATATAACATTTAAAATCTGGGCTCATTAAGACAGAAATTATATTCTATGTTATATTATCTTACAATGTGTAATAAATGGTAATGACACAGATGGGAGAATCTGTACAAGTGTTTTTAATACCTTTGCCTTCATTGTTAGGGAGGTGCTTGAAATTAATGTCATAATCAGATGTATCAAACAGCAATATGGTAAAAAAATGTTTTTGAAAAAAAGTTGATTAAGTTGTTTCAGTGTAGCACTACGTTATTCTAATATCGGGTATAGGAAGATACTGTATGATATGCACTAATTAGATGTGAGATGTTATTTCCATGTCTGAACTGGATAAAATTTCAAATAATTGAGTTAGAAGGGGCATATTTACTGCACTTTGGGCTTCAGGATCCTCACACTGTGCCCACTTCGCCTTGTTGTGTAAATCTACTGAGTGATTAATCCACAGGCAGCGTGAATAGCATAGACCAACAGTGTAAATTCCTGTATTAGTTTGCTAGGACCATTGTAACAGTCCAGCAATTCTGCACAGACTGTTATAGCAGTCCTAGAAAACTAACAGACTGTGTGGCTTCAACAACAGAATATACTTTCTCACAGTTCCAGAGGCTAGAAGTCCGACATTAAGGTGTCGCCAGGGTTGGCTCCTTCTGAGGGCTGTGAGGGAAGCGTTTGTCCCAAACTTTTCTCCTTTGCTTGTAATGTGTCTTCATGTAGTCCTCCCCGTGTGTGTCTGTGTCTGAATGGCATCTCCTTTGAAGGACAGAGACATATTGGATAACGGCCCAACCTAATGCCCTCATTTTCTTTTTTATTATTTCAGAATATTACTGGAGTATACACGTTTTGGTTACATAATTTGCTTTTGTACAGTTTCAAAATTTTAAGTGTGCCCTTCACCCAGATAGTGTGCATTGTGAATTTACCCATCCCCACCTCTCCCCTCCCAGCTACTTGATTTCTGTTGAGTTTTAGTTCCATATGTGCATGTAAGTGTTGACCTCATTTTAAATTCATTATGCCTATAAAGTTCGTGTCTCCAAACTCATACTGTCATATTTTGAGCTGCTGCAGTCTATGACTTCAACATATGAATATGTTGAAAGGGGGGGGGGGTGGTAAGGACATGATTTAGCCCATACTAATTGCTCTTAGAATTAGAATAATTCTAATAATTCCAAATTTATATTTACAATGTCCTTGACAAGGTACATATTTTCAGACTGGAAGTCACACAGTCTGACTTGAATACCCAGGAAATATATTGTTGAATCTTTCATCTCACTAGATACTGGGGAAGAAGAGGCTTTGTTACTGTATCTGCAATGAGGTGAGGTTTTGGAGAAGTAACTGATCCCCCATCACATGGGCTAGGATTTCTTCATAGACTCCACATCAACTTCTCACCAATTGTCCATTAGACAGTTCTTTAGCCCCACAAAAAACCTTCAGACCTTGTCCTATCCTGACATGACAGAAATCTTATATCACTGTTTTCATTGCCGAAGACAAGTCCTTCTTGTCAAGATTGCTATCTGAAGTCTTATTTTCTTACTCATGTGTAAATAATCTTCTCCTCCAGGGATCTCTTCTTTTACAAACTTTTCCTCAGATATCCCTTCTCCCGTGGCCATTTGCCCACATGTATAGGAGACTTTTCTTTATCAGAGCTCTATCTATCACAGAGTTGGGAGACAGGTTTAGTGTCATCCTAGTTCCCCAAGCAAGATCTCACTTTTCTTAACCATCATTGAATGAAAAAGATGATATTCCCACACTTCCAAGCACAATTCTGAACATGCTAGTTGCGATGTTAACTCCTTTTACATTATGAAAGCAGATTGGAATTCACAAGAGAATGGTATCATTATGGAATGAAACAACATTCGGTCCACTCTGGTTTTTAAAAAATCATCTGAAAGCTTTCACACTTTCTCTGGTAATACTTTATAGACCTCATAAGTGATCAGAATACCTCTGAAACTTCCTTCTAAAGAGAGAACCATTTTATAAAACCCACTCCTCCTTGGTATATTCACCTGGACCACCCTCTACTCCTCTCTATTGCCATTCGCTGATCTCCAGGTCACTTCATATTCAGTGAATATGCTGGTGCATAGCTCACAGGCTTCTTCCCCACTCCATATCTCACCATCACATTTGGAGACTTTTGAGTTCATGGGTAAAACCCATCTCATGCAATAATGAGATGGTGTCTTGACTAGTCCAGGTGGTCTTTATCTCTACTTTAACAGCACACTCCTGTTGTCACATGCTGAACTTTGTCATTGTCTGAAACAGTTCCACGCTCCAAATCTAAAAATTTAGTATTCAAATTCTAACCGTTACTGTTTCTAGTCAAATCTTTTGCTTCCTTACTTCCACTACATATTCGCTGGCCATGAATTTTACCCAGCTTTTCTCCTTTTCTGTACTAACTTTGACTTCTATGATGGTTAATTTTATGTGTCAACTTGACTGGGCTAAGGGTTACCCAGTTAGCTGGTAAAACATTATTTGTGGGTATGTCTGTGAGGGTGTTTCTGGAAGATTATTAGCTTTTGAATCAGTAGACTGAGTAAAGAAGCTCAACACCAGTCTGGTTGGGCATCATCCAATCATCCAATTCACCGAGGAACTGGATGGAATGCAAAGGCAGAGAAAGGGGCAATATGCTTCCTGTTTGAACTGGGACACTTATCTTCTCCTGTCCTCGGATATTGATGCTTCTGGTCCTTGGGCCTTTGGACTCAGACTGAGACTCACACCAACATACTCCAGCCCTGGGTCTGGCAGACCTTTGGACCCAGACCGAATTTCACCTCTGGCTTTCCTGTTTCTTCAGCTTGCGGATGGCAGATTGTGGGACTTCTCAGCCTCTGTAATTATATAAGCCAATTCCTATAATAAATCTCCTCATTATATATATATATAAAATAAAGCTCATATGTGTATTTATATCTGTATCTATATCTATACCTATTGATTTGTTTTTTCTGGAGAGCCCTGACTAATACAACTCCCTTTCTCATTCATCCTTCTGCTACACCTGGTTGGCAAAATGCCCATGTAGTTGTGTAGAGGTGCCCAGCAAGCCCATACTTTCTCCCCTTCCCTCGCTCAGACTGTCAAGAGAAACAAATAGACTTAAATCTCTCTTATCTTAAAAACAAAGATCTCTCTAGATCCTGTAGATGTCATCTCAATTCCCTCTCATTCACTTAAAATCTAAGTTTCTAGATGACATGTTTCTTTCTCTCACTCTATATTACATAAATCTGTTAAAAGAATTTATGTTCTCTGTGAATACCTGTTTTTAATCCATTAAGAGTTCTGAAATCACATATACATGAAAAATGTTGAAATGGCATTTCTGATATATTTTTTTGTTGTTGTTAAATACGGGATATTTGAAAAGTTATATGTTCTGGACAGAGTATGTATAATCAGGACTTTGATGTATACATTTAATGGTAATTAAAATTATTTTGATATTTATAAAAAATAAATACCACTATCGCTTTTCCTGTCACTGAGTCCCTCAAAAATTTGAGAAAATGAGTAGGTCATCCATTTATAATTATTTTATAATATCTATATGTAACTAATATTTTAACTTTTGTTCTCTAGTGTTAGAGTATTACAATGGTTTTTAAAAATACTCTTTTGTCATCAGATTCAGCCCCCCTCCTTCTAGGGTTTAGGGAAATAAAAATAATGGGCACTCTTTCAGAAACATGCCAAGCTACCAGGGAACTGAGCATCTAGCCTGACCTTTGGTGGGCTCCTCTGTGGAGTCAGCAAGTACCAGGTTAGTTTGGCCTCCATAGGTGGTTCAAATCTGGAATGAGATCAAACTTTGCTCTCACTTTGATTTATCTGTCCCACGGGGAGGCTGGGGCTACTTTGGGCTTTAAGGCTTGGAGGCTGTTCTATGAAGGTACCAGAATATCCTGTAACCATATGTGTGGTGTTTACCTTTGTTCTGGAGGAACAGAAATAAAGAATTCATTTTTTGAAAAATAATACACTTAGGTTAGAAATCAAGTATAATAATTTCTCTGAAGACTTCTCCTGTTTTCTCTGGCTCAGATGACACTTTTTCAGAATGTAAGAAAGACTGAATTTTGGACTTGTATTTCAGTGAACTAAATCACAGACTGATTCTTATCCATAGCAAGTCATTTATGTAGTTAAAAAAAATATAACTAACCTTTGATTTTGTACATCAGCTGGGAGACAAACCAGACTTTGAATGTCTGTATGGAACAAATGCTATAGCCCATTGAGGGTGATGACCAAGGCTCGCTGAGGTAAAGGATGACTGGCATTTCTTCTTAAAACCATGGGAAAGGTGCATCTTTACCCTTAAAAATGCCCTTTACACTTGGTTCTCCTAATGTCCTGGACTCTCTGCTCTCTTATTTTGGCCATTAACTTTTCAATATGAATAATTGTTTTGTTTACATTTTGGGACTTCATATGCCAGGATTTTTTTAAATTTTTATAAATTTATGGGGTACAAATGTAATTTTGTTACATACATAGATTGTACAGTAGTCAAGTCAGGGCTTTTAGGGTATCCATCACCTGAATAACATGCTTTGTACCCATTAAGTAATTTCTCACCATCTATACCCCCATTCCCTCATTCCTCCTAGTCTCCATTGTCCACATTCCACTCTTTATGTCCATGTGTACACATTATTTAGCTCCCACTTATGAGTGAGGGCACGTGATATCTGGATATTTGTCTTTCTTGTCTGGCTTGTTTTATTTAAGATAATGATCTCCAGTTCCATCCATGTTGTTGCAAAAGATATGGTTTCATTCCTTTTTATCACTGAATAGTATTCCTTTCTGTATATATACCGCATTTTCTTTATCCACTCATCTCATGATGGACACTTAGGTTGCTATATCTTTGATATTGTGAATAGTGCTTTGATAAATATTTAAGAGTAGGTATCTTTTTGATATATTGATTTCTTTTCCTTTGGGTAGTTACCTAGTAGTGGCATTGCTGCATCAAATGGTAGTTCTATTTTTAGTTCTTTGAGGAATCTCCGTAATGTTTTCCATAGAGGTTGTACTAATTTTCAATCCCACCAACAGTGAATAAGTGTTCCTTTTTTCCACATCCTCACCAACATCTATTATTTTTTGACTTTTTAATAATAATCATTCTGACTGGGGTAAGATGATATCTTATTGTGATTTTAATTTGCATGTCTCTAATGAATAGTGATGTTGAACATTTTTTCATATGCCAAATGCCAGGATTTAAAGTGATAGTTAACTCTGTTCAAAGTACTTTTATCTTCATTTGATGAATTTCTAACTTTTCAAAAATCATTTTTAATTAGTTACTTTCATTGTAGTTATCATTATCTTCATCACTATCATTACT